>JAGFPH010004699.1:88323-100764 GCA_018207615.1 Philaenus spumarius
GTTGTAAAAACTACCTCCAGTAGGTTGCAATAACTGCCTACTGTATGCTGCCACAACTCCATATTGTAGGTTGCATTAACTGCCTACTGTAGTTTACAAATAACTACAGATGGAAACAAATATGATGAAGCGTCTGGCTGTAAGCGCAGAAGCAGGGTCGGCCAATGCGCATGCGCTAACAGCGTGTATTCAGCGTAGTGAGTCAGTCGGTGACAGAGGTTCGACTCGTTGTCTAGTACACTACTCTTCCTAAAAACATTGTAGTGTTGACACCCCGTTTTTATTTATGTGATAAGGAAACAATTAACCACTTATTATTACTCTGTTTATTTGGTACAAACAAAAATGGATGTGCATCCGAGTTGTTCTACTAGTAGGAAATCAGTGACACAGTAAGCCATGCGCCGCGCTCCGGCCGTAAAAAAACAGACTGGGTAGTAGAGTACTGACAGCAGTCACATCCCCCACCCCGCCACACATAGCATACCTCTAGTCCCATCCACACACACAAACGCCTGCTCGCGCGACCAGCTTCTTCACATATATTTCCTTCTGTACTTTCTGTAGTTTACAATATCTGCCTACTTTATGTTGCAATAAGTATTACATATCACATTTAAAGAAACAGTTGATCACTTTTGAGTTTTAAATTATGTTTAATAACGTACCTTTATTGAAATTACTTCAACTTCTATTCCTTATTCTGTCTTTCCTTCACAGATGACCGGTTTCGATCTAATCTTTCAGATCATTATAAAATCATATATACACTGTTCAGTTCATGGGAACTTCGTTAAAATAAACACATAGCACATCTAACACAAACACAGAACATTTATTAAAAACCCGAAAAATGGAATTATTGTTAAGAATCGTTCACGTCCGTATATATTGGAGACATGTCCTACACTGAGCGTTTGAAGGTTATTGTAATCTGTGCCAGTGTATTCAACCCCTTCCTTCATCAAGACATATGTTCAAAATGTTTGTTTATTAAATTAAAAATTGGGTTCGAGCCGAAATTTCTGTTTGTCGTCCAGCACATTATCGGGTGTATGTTTCAAAGCTCTATAAACCTCAAACTCCTCGAGGGTGTCCATTCTGCGGCCCTTCCGGCAAACGTGCAAAACGTCTAGGTTCTTCTCAATGCTCTCAAAAGTATGGTTCATATCCATATGTTGGGCAAAGCTAGATTTTTGTAATAATGTTTTGACTTTTGGGACGTGTTCGCTGAATCTAGTCATGAAAGAACGTCCCGTCTGTCCAATATAAAAGTCATCACACGTGGAACAATTAAATCTGTAAATACCAGTTGATTTATGTTCATTAATTGTAACTTTATTGTTTAAATTTAGAGTTTTTCCAGTTTATTACTAGTTGTGTATGTGAGAATGATGCCATTTAGGTTAAGCTCTTTACTTAATGTGTGGTTTAGGAGTGCGCCATATCCTATGGACGCATATTTGGGCCTCACATTATCAGCTGTTCCATTTATATTCGGTTTATTATGTTTTTTGATTAACCTGTCAATCAATTGTGCTGTGTATCCGTTAGAAACTGCAATCTGTTTAATGGTGCGGACCTCTGTATAATTGTCTATGGATAGTGGAAATTTAAGGAGCCTGTGGACCATACTGTTATAAAACGCTAACTTATGTTGCAAGGGATGGTAAGAGGAAGCATGGATTAAATTATTAACTAAATTATACGAATTATACTAATTATATTAACTAAATTAATCAAATTATACTTCAAATTCTATTCCTACAGATCCCTCAACTGACTAAAAATGTTTACATATATCAGTTCGTTAAGAGTGACTCAAACTTATAGCTATAATTAGGCTATTAATGTTAGTTGAATAATGATGTGTTCTCTTGCAATTAATTAAGTGTCACGAAGTAACGGTAAGTAATATATTACTAGGGGAGACCCCTGCGTGCTCCGCACGCCAACCCCCGGTGCGACCTTCTAAAAACATATGTTATGTTTTATTTATAATAAAAGTGTAGGATTAATAATAACCTCAAAACTAAGATGGTAAATAATGTTAAATGTTCAAATCAAATTATTTCTTATATTTTATAACAGCAGTAATAATAAAGGTTAAAAGAACCAGTAAGGCTCAGGTCTACACTTAATCAAAAACCTAACAAAAAAGTTATAAATAATAACCTCAAAACTAAGATGGTAAATAATGTTAAATGTTCAAAACAAATTAGTTCGTAAATTTTATAATTTGAATAAATAATTCATTTCCTCCCTTATAAAAATCAATATTTACTTCCACAAAGCAGCTGTATTAGTTAGTTTCTTATTATAAACAGCTGTTTTGTATTAAAATGTTTTTATAACCTTCTGAATACTGTAATCATCGTTATTTACATCCACGAAATCAGCTGGATTAGTTTGTTTCTTATTATAAACAGCTGTTTTGTATAGAAATGGTTTTTAAATATTTTCCATGTTAATCTTATGGGGAAAACCCGACCTTTGAGATTAGCTCACGCCATTAAGGATAAGAATTTTTGACATCTAAAACCTTATTGCAAAACTACGAAATGAGACGAATTTTTTGAAACCTCAAACATTAAAATTGGTCCAGAAATAAGGGAGGAGTTGTGTTTACAAAAAACGGCTTCACGTATTATATATAAAGATATAGCTATTTGTTAATTTAGTTTAAAAGTAAGATATGTGTGTTTGTTATTGTTTTTGGTGATATTAAAAACGACTTAATTTTTAAATAATTCGACCACACAGCTGAACCGCTGACGTGAGTTGAGCAAATTTCCAAAATTAAGTTGATAGGCATATGTTTTAGGGTTTCAACCAATAATTTGGGAAATAGGTCTATTCACGACGGGGTTGAATAGCTGCAAAATGGTATTGAATAACTGCCATTCCGAATATTGGGAGTATCTTCCATACACAAAACATTGCGTGCTACGTACGCCAACCCCCATATTGGGAGTATCTTCAACACACAAAACATTGCGTGCTACGCATGCCAACCCCCGTATTGGGAGTATCTTCAATACACAATGTATTGAACCCAACGGTAGAAGCCGCCACATGGCTTTGAACCGGGTACTTCTATGGTATTTTACGTTTTGATCGATTTTGGGGGATCCAAGCGAGCTATAAGGTCGCGTAAAAAACAAAATGTGCAGAATAACATCCTACATTTATTTGTGTAGAAAAAACTCTAAAAAACATTTATTCTCGTAGGAAAAATCTAAAAAAAAGTTACTTCTGGTCAAAAAACATGCTTTTGTTGGATTTTTTGGCTAACGAACTCGTCCGAGCGACGTAGACAACCAACATGTGTACCAAATTTGAACAAAATCGGACTTAAAATGCGGCCGCTAGAGTGCGAACACATATATACATATGATTTTTAATGACACCCCAAAACGTGTTCTGGGGATCATGATTGGTGCTCATTTGCTACTCCCGACCTTGGGTCTTACCATAAGGGCCACTGCAATAGCTCATTTTCCCATGGAAATTCGCTAAAAACCCTTGAAAAAAGGAAAATTATTTAGTGATCGGAACAGCTTTGAAGTAAACATTGATTATGCGGAGGGATTTACAAAATAACATTTCCCAAAGGAATTCACATTGTTTAATGAATCCAGACGTAAGGTATATAATCAACACTAATGGATACTCTGATTGAGATTGCATGTTGATACAAAATCAGTATCTCAAAACATAGTGAAAGATTTAATGAAATAAGTCTACAAAACACATATTCTTTAGTAATACAAATCCGTACGTTTTTATCTAATAGACCTATATATAGACAATTCACTTTATTCAGGGTGGCAGGTGATAAATTTTAAAACATGTTTGATGATAAACTACTTGGTATGTCTAGTATGTGTGTCTAGTGACAACATAGTGTATATTCATTTTTTTTACTGCCATGCTGTTTTAATAATAAGTATCTTCTTTTTAACTTCCCGCTAAGAAAATTTAAAATTTTCTAAAATCGGGAAGTTATTGGTTTCACCCCGTTTTTCGAAAATCGAGTATTCATCAGATCTCGACGTTTTGAGGTCCTAGGAATCTTCCCTGACCACTCCCGAGAGGGTGTCACCCTGTATGTATGTATGTGTGTGAGTGTGTATGTAAGTATGTGACCCGCTTATAACTTTTGAACGGCTAAACCGATTGGATCCTACCAAACGGCGTTCTAAAGAGTTCCATCAAACTTAGATTTCCTGAAAATTTCAACTAATTCGGACCGGTAGGTTCTGAGAAATTTCGAAAAAACTAAGAAATAAAATTTTTTCCAATCAGGTTTTTTTGGAATAACTTTTAAACGGCTTTACCGATCAATTCCAAAATCTAATCAGCTTTTAACCTTGAAAAGCTACGTCGATCGCCACCAGTCCGGTCAAAATCGGTTAATCGTTCGTGAGATATCGTGAACGAAAGAAAATCAAAAAAAGTGTTTTTTCTCAATTTCTCCGAAATTTTTTATCAGAAAAATTTTTGTTGTCGATTCTTTCAATGAACTCGAAAAACTGCATCGATTGCCGCAAATCGCATAACAATCGGTTGATTCATTCAAAAGTTATGGCAGTTCAAAATTTCCAAAAATAGTGTTTGTTGTAATTAAACTTAGCGGGAAGTTACATGGATGGCCTTTAGGGTCAACCGTTTTCCTAATTTTTTTTAACTGTACAACATAATGACGTAAACCAATCGAAGTATAGTAATGTGCAATATTAAACATGTTGTCGATGTAAGTAAACATTTGTAGTTATTGCAAAAAATTTCCAAAAATAACATGGTTTATGTCTTTCCTATGGTATAATTTAGGAGATGTCAAATGTCATTTAAAACTTTCCCAATAAATAAGCTTTCAAATATTATAACACAACCTTCCCTTTGTCCCGCTTTTTAAAAAGTACTTACAAACTGAATACGAAAAAAACCTGGTACGATGAAATAAAAACTGTACTGTTCTATAAAATCTAATTTAATCTCAAGGAATATTGAACAATATAAATATGTATTATAATTAGGTTTATGAAATGTGCATTAACCCTGACAATTAGGTCAGAGATGCCTTTAGTGCCGCAAACGATAATTACAGTGGACGTAAATTAACTGCCTACGAATACAGATGATGGGAATGATGAAGGTTTGAAAGGACACTGGTTCTGTTACGAAAACTCTTTTGAGGACCCAAAACTAAATTTATCAATATTTTCTTTGATTATTATCAAAACAATTAATAATAAACGGTACCAGGAACTGGCACATACTTTCTCACAAACATTTAAATTATTAAACAGATTCACTGTGACTTCATAATTGTAGGTGGGGTGGGAGAGGTAATTTATTTAAGTAGGAGATTAACTAATAAATATTACTATTATTATCTAGAGAGAAAACTATTCTATCGATTTCGAACAAATTTGCACCAACACGCCAATTAGGCCCGTATAGAAGCACGAAAAAAGGTTTTGAAAAAATTTGAAAAACAACCCCCTTTATGGCCAAAAAAAACACCCAAAATCAGTTGTTATTATTATTATTAGCTAAACGAGAATTTTTAGGAAGATGCGTTTTTTTTGCATATGGTAGGGTACATTAAACGCTACAAATAAGCCAAATTTTATCAAATCGTTAGAGCCGTTTTTTTTTATAAAAAAATAACTGTTTTTTTGGGGGTTTTTTTTTGCCAAAAAGGGGTTTGTTTTTCAAAAAAAATTTAAACCGTTTTTCGTGCATCTATACAGGCCTACTTGAGTGTCTGGTGCAAATTTGTTTGAAATCGATCGAATAGTTTTCGCTCTAGCTTTGTATAGGCCTACATACAGACTTACATACATACAGACAGACATTTTGTAAAAACCACTTTTTTGGACTTAGGGGCCCCAAAACGGATATTTCCACAAAAATCTCAACATCGATTTTTTTTGCGATCACTATACTTTATACTATAGTATAGTGAGAAAGTAATAAGTGGATGATTATTGATTATTATTATTGTTGTATTACAAATACTCTTTAATTACGTTTTGGGTGTGTTACGTATACTAGATTGTAGACTCCCTTACGTTTTAGCCAAACAGAAATAATCGGAAACAAATTTATACTGGTATCGCGAATGGCAGCTGTTAGGTGAAAGGTTCGATAGAGTTTTATCGGAATAGTCTGATATTTGGCGGGAGTGGATGGGAAAGGTTATTGAAACGGTTAAGTGAAATAATAATACCGACTGTTTAAACAGAAAGATTAGATCTAAGTATCACTTATTCTATCGTAGCTTAGACATTGACCTTGGGGAACGAAAATTATTGTAAATATAGCCTCGACATGGCAATAATTAAACGGGCCATAAAAGCAAGGGCTGAAGCGGTCGATTTAAATTTTAAACCCTGAGTAGCAGATAAAAACTTGTGTTCACTCTGTAATTTACAGGAGAATAAATAACTGTTTCATTTCGCAGCCGTATGTCCTCTACTCAAATCCGTAGAAAGGTTTTTAAACATGCGTCTTTAACCATTTCGGAATTCTAAGCAGAAGGGATTGGCGATGACTTGCCTGGTACATGAGAGAAGCGTGGATGTATAATATATATATTGCAACTGAGAATAATTACTTGGCTAACGAACAAAGATAAAAGGAAATAGTGTGTGAAGGCATGGGTTCGTTTAACCGCTAAGAATATTCAAAATGAAATGATAAAAAAAAACAAAAAAAAAACAATGAATCCCAGTTATAAAACCGACACACAATTAATTAAATGAATACACTGCTGTTATATCAGAGACACGTAAAACACAACTTGTGTGATAAGAACATGAATCAACAAGAACACGATAAGCTAGAAGCAAAACGCTGTACTTGTGTCACATACGTGGATAACTTATTACTGTACGTGATATGACTTGTTATATATAACATAGGTGTACAAGAAGAAAGGGTTATTTGCCCAGTCGGTAAATTAAGATTAAATTTGTTGTTTACTGAACAGGAAAATAAGTCAAAACCTTGATCAGCTGAATTAAAAGCACACAGTGAGATTTCACTCTATAAAAATGAGCTGTTAGTTGTAAGTACAAAATTACTATAAACCCCACAACAACTGTTTGTAGACATTTTAGCCCAGTCGGTATAGGTTACAACTACCAGTAATTTGCAATACGGCTGAATTTTTTTTATAAGTACATTAAAGTATGTAGATTAACATAAAAAAAAGTTTACCAGTCTATCGATTTCCCAAAGTCGAAAAAAAAATCGATTATCATTTTCTTTTCGATTATCCTTAATATTTCGAGCTGGGATGAAGATAGAGAAAAATAAAAAATACCACCGTGTAGAGGAGGTATTTTTCAACGAAAAAGGTCATATGTATTTATTTCGTCCGAGCAATGGTTTGTCTGGAAAAAATTCGATAATGCAGGTATGTATTTTGCAACAGGGGAAATCACTAAAAGGGGGCAATCTCATTCATATATGAAGCGTTGGCTCATTCTAAATTTGCCAATTTTTAATATATCGAATTGAAACTTGACATAGGAGTTAAAATATATATTTTAAACATTTATGCTGAGTCTCAGATTTTTATCTTGAAAATTACCCGATCTAGAGCCACTTGACTTATCAATGGGTTTCTCGATTTTAGGAGTACCGGACCCACCAATTCATTTTAAACAGCTCCAGTTTAGAAAATTTTCAAAATATCAACCTGAAAGTTTTTTTACAAGTTAAATATATAGATTCAAACAAGATCAAGGAGTATAAACCTTTTTTATTATTTACTTTTCAAAGCACAAGTAACTTAAAAAAGTATAATTTTAGACCTTTTTAGAGTTTTCATCAAAACGCTTGAGTTAATCGGCTGCAGATTAGTCAATTTTTTAAATATAGTTTTTAAAATAAGTATAGCAAAAAACAATTGTGTTTTTAAATTCTGCACCAATTTTTAAATTGATATGTTAAAAAATGTCGAAAATGGAGTCGTTGAATCCAAAGGTGTTATAGTTAAAACGAGATAGGTAAAACAGAAGACTATTTTCAAGCGCCTCGTTTTTAAAAATAACACGAAAAAAATCGTTCATACTTACTAAGAATATTTATACTGGTGTACTCAACTTGTAAAACAAATTTGATGTTGATATTCCAAAAATTGACGAAACTGGAATAGATTGAAATTAGTTCGTGGGTCTGGTACTCCTAAAATCGATAATCGAAATCGACTCCAAGATCGGGTAATTTTCAAGATAACAAGCTGAGACTTAGCATAAATGTTTAAAATATATATTTTAACTCCTATGTCAAGTTTCAATTCGATATAATAAAATTCGGCCAATTTAAAACAAACCAACGCTTCATATATGAATAAGATGTCCCCTTTTAGTGATTTCCCCTGCTGCAAAATACTTACTTGCATTATCGATTTTTTCGAGACAAACCATTGCTCGGACGAAATAAATGCATATGACCTTTTTTGTTGAAAAATATCTCCCCTACACGGTGGTATTTTTTATTTTTCTCTATCTTCATCCCAGCTGGAAATATTAAGGATAATCGAAAAAAAAAATGATAATCGATTTTTTTTCGTCTTTGGGAAATCGATAGACTGGTAAACTTTTTTTTATGTTAATCTACATACTTTAATGTACTTATAAAAAAAAATCAGCCGTATTGTAAATTACTGGAACTTTTGGTCTAAATTTACCCCTACCGACTGGCCTATATTTGCAAACTTTACTGCCAAACTATATTTATTTAATACAATCCTATTAGGGAATATAAATAAGCTATTGTTTAAAATTTAAATAATAAAGACAGTTAATATAAACTGTGTTTTGCTATATTATGGGCAGTAAATAACAGTAAACACTTTTATAAATATCCGTTAAAGTCGGTATTTGTTTTGCAATATTTCTCCTAACAAAAAAGTGGGTATGTTTTAACAATAATAGTATAGAGATTTGTTGCAGATGCGTATAAAAAATCTGCATTTTTATCTTTGACACGTACAACCTCAGTTGATGGAGCTGCATTTATCATAGCTACGTATCAACACGTCTTCTCTTGTCTGACACACAAACATTTAAAAATTAGTATCGTATTCTGGGTGTAAAATTAGTATCTGATGATGGATTGATAGCATATTTAAAATTTTTGTTCGGACTTTGCCATCATTTATAAGAGATGGCAGTGGTTTTGTTAGGTGAGAGTGGTTTCTCTCATTCTGTTTGTTTTTTAGTTTTCTTGACATCTCACTTCTAGTATTATAAGAAGTGGGGGTTTGTCGCCATTTAGTTTTGAACCATGAGGTTTTGATGCGTCATGGGGATCCACCACTTTGTCCTTACTGAAGTCGTTTTCAGTCCATCAAGCATCTGCTTTTTGATTGTGGAAAATTATAGTTAGTTCGTAAGAGGTTTTGCATACTACGGTGTTAGCAATTCTCCTTCGTTTGAATGTGATTGGTAACATTTGAAGATACTTGTCGTTTTGTCCTGTTTTATTAATCCTTATTATATTTATTATATGTTATTATTATTTATTTATTGTTCTTGCTACTAACAGTGTGTCAAAATTAAACGTTGAACTTTCCTATCTGTATGTGATTTTGGTATCTCTATTTTATTTATTTATGGATATTATATTTATTTTGCGCACAGGTTAGTTGCATTGCCTGTGGAGCAGCGATAGACGACGGCCATCACACGCTCTTTGAATGTTAGAAATGGAGATCCCACAAGGAAGTCCCAGAGAAAGTGATGGATATCAGGAATCCAGCAAATATAATCCAAACTATGCTGGCTAGCAAAGATTTGTGGAAATTGGTCGTGGATATTGTAGTTGAGGTAATAAGGTCTAATGAGGAACAGCTCAGGAATAACGCTTATCAATTTATGCGGACGACACGTCTTTACTTGTTAGTCACAAAGACATTTTTCAATTAGATAATGTAGCAGCTAGTGTATTAAAAGAAGCAAACGACCGGTTTGAGGTAAATGGCCTGTTTTTAAATGAAGAAAAAACTCAAAAACTTTTAGTCACTCTACAAAACAAATATAAACATAGTTATAAGCCTGCTTATGAAAAAGTTGTAACGTTGCTTGGTATCAAAATTGATAGTATGCTCTCCTGGTCAGTGCACATAGATTATGTAAAGACAAAATCATCAAGGGTAATTTATTTACTAGTAAATCTTAAGAGTCAAGTAACTTTTGAATACTTAAAAATAGCGTACTTTGCTTTCTTTGAAAGTATTTTGAGATATGGCCTTCTTATTTGGGGAAATGGAATAGGAATTCACACAATTTTAATTCTTCAAAAAAAAAAAAGCTTTGAGAATATTAACAAACTCGGATAAATTGGAACACTGCAAGCCACTGTTTATTAAAACTGGTATTCTAACAGTTATCAACTTGTATATTTTTGATGTAGTAATGCACGTAAAGAATAATTTACATATGTATACAGCTAGAGGTTTAATTCATAATCATAATACAAGATTTGGTCATATTCTTGATCAACCAAGACATAGATTAAATAAATCCAAAAATTATCATTTAGCTTTAGGAATAAAACTATTTAATAAACTGCCTGCCACTTTTCAAAACATGTCAATGTCAAATATATCATACTTTTTATGGTTGGCTGAAAAAGCACCCATTTTAT
The DNA here is from genome assembly GCA_018207615.1 of Philaenus spumarius. NCBI lineage: Eukaryota > Metazoa > Arthropoda > Insecta > Hemiptera > Aphrophoridae > Philaenus > Philaenus spumarius. The sequence goes on from JAGFPH010004699.1 coordinate 98,992, forward strand.
GACTTGGAGGATTATTTAGAATGTGATGTCAATATTTAGTAAACCTGTGTTTAATATTAGTTATGTTGGTTTTAATGACTAAACTGTATGTGACGAAGTCTATTGCAATGTTGTACATGTGCTGAAGGACCAATAAATGTTCTTTTCTGGTCTGTTATCATGGAGGAAGACACAAAATAACAGATATGTTATCTGATATAAGAGGGAAAATGAAGGACCCTGGTTGAGCAAGAAATTATGATTTTGTGACCCATTAGCCAGCCCATGCAGAACACCTAAGGCTTTTAGTTTTTTACTTTCTCCCCCTATACCATAGTATATGGAGAAAGTATTGTATTCGTCAAAAATTTCGTGTTTGAGTTTTTGGTGGAAATATCCGTTTTGGGTCCCCCTGAACCTAAAAAAGTGGTTTTCGGAGTGATGTCTGTGTGGGTGTCTGTGTGTGTGTGTCTGTGTGGATGTTATCAGACCTAGAGCATAAACCAGTCGTCCGATTTTGATGAAATTTGGTATAGAGGTAGTAATTTACGATATCTCCAGGAATTGTTTTCATTTTTGTGAATTTTTTATTTTTAAGGGTAATTTTCCCATAAAAACCCTTAAAATAACGGAAACATCAACTTTTCTCAAAAACGGCTCTAACGATTTTAATTAAAATTTTATAGTTTATAAAGAACCTAACGTACTATGAACTACAAAATTTTAATCAAAATCGTTCGAGCCGTTTTTGAGAAAAGTTGGTTTTTCCGTTATTTTATGGATTTTTATGGGAAAATTACTCTTAAAAATAAAAAATTAAGTTCCTATAATGAGGGAGAAAGTATGTGTCAGTTTCCTGATACCGTTTATTTGTAACATTTATTTGTATATACAAAAATTCCAATAACACAGGAATTATATAAATGACGAGCCACTCATTTAACTGTTTTCTCTCAATAATTGACAGTAAGTTAGCTGATCGTTTATTCAGTTGGTAAATGAAACACACTAAACATATCTCCACGTTTACCATACCAGTGTAAAATATTTGAAATTTAGTACATACATAATATTTCAAATATTGATGTTCAATTACTACTACTTTCATTTCCACAATTTATTAAACAGTTTATTCAGGATCAGATTAATGAAAGCTGGTGAACATATTTAAGTAAAAACCATTGTTACTGTAGTGTTACAGATGAAGATCATAATGAAGAAGGGGGGGGGAATGACAGAAGACTATAATTATTATTTGCAAAGGGTTGTGATCTGCTACCAGGAAACACCGCACCTAAACCATGAGATTCTTTGTGACCCATGTCCAGGCGGCAGCTCACTTTAAACCCTCCATTTTTGTGCAAAACGGAAGACTTTGGGGATTTTCCTCTCTTATGTTGCTCGTGTCAGGATAACCTTTTCTCAGTTATTTCTGCTTCAGTAATACAAATTCATCACATTCACATAGAAGATGGAAAGTGGTTTCTCCCTTCTCTCCACACCTTTGACATAGTGGGTTGTTCTCTAATTTCAGGTGCAGATGTCTTCAGAGAGTTGTGTCCAATCGGTAGACTGACAACAACCTTATTTACGGCCTGCTAAGATTCAGCAGTGTTCAGCATAGATGTCCATCCAGACCATCAATATGTCGTCTCTGACTCCTTACCATCGTCAATAATTCGTCTCTGACTTCTCACCATCTCTCTCTATCTGTGCAAGTGTTCTGACTGAATACTTTTGCTTACCCTTTCTTTTCCATAGTCTCTTGATATTCCTATCATCGACTCCGGGCAC
>JAGFPH010004700.1:5495-31178 GCA_018207615.1 Philaenus spumarius
TACAAAATGAGGAAGCACAATGTCCATTTCAGAGGTATAACCAAGTAAACTATTTTAAAACAACTTACGAAATGATGAATCGCAATGTCCATTTCATAGGTATTACCAAGTAGGCTAAACTATTTTAAAACAACTATCTGGAAAACAAAGCTTTTTCGGGCCTATGTTTATATCGACTTTTTTTCTTATTTTGGCCCATAGAACCATTCCCCGAAGTTTGATCCCGTAATTACTTGGTAAATACAAATAAAACATGATATAAGACAATCTAATTCTCACTCAAGTACATTAACATTTTTGTCGCTATGTATTATTTTGTATTTATTGTATATTAAAATAAGTTACATAGTATATTAATTATGTTTTCAAATTTTCCTTGATCAAGCAATACAAAATTATTACAATCGTACATAGAGTATTTTTGTCCCTCGATAAGCTCACGTTTTTATATGAATTGTATTTTAGTTCCACTGTTCATTCAAAGTTAGTTTTAAAAAGAAAAACTAGTTTGGTGGTACAAGTTGGTCAAAATTGTCCGATTTACATCAAATTTAGTATAAAAATAATCGAAATTTAAATATAAAACGTAATATGATAATGGTTTTTAATAATTTTGGTCAATGATTTAACTGACTTTTTGGTATTAGGTGCCTAGTCCTTGTTCTCATTGAGTGCAGCCAAGCATCACTAATTAGGGTCGGGTGGGCGGAAGACCCTAATCTTTTCTTGGTTCAGAGTTAAGTTGTCCGCAACTATAATATATTTCATACACACAGGCAGCTATTCAGCGCCTTCACGAGTAGATCAGTTTCCAAAATAGTTGGTTGAAACCCTGAAACGTGTAAACTCGCGTCAGCGGTTCAGCTGCGTGATCGAACTATTTAAGTCTGCGCTGGTTTTAATTGTTAATTTTTCCAATTTTACGATTTAATTACAAGTTGTATACTAGCAATAGACATGAATAATAATATTGTTTAAATACTTGAATTATTTAACAAATTCAAAACATCATGAATACACTAACTTGTTTTCGCTAACGTCACAAACGGACACAGCTGTTCATCAAACACACTCAACGCTACGGAAACAGTAAATATAGCCTGAGTACGTAATAAAACATTTTATTATTGTAAATATTTAGCCAATGTGTATGTATTCACTTTGTAAAAGCCCATAATCTAACCGCAAGTTGGCATTCTGTCAAGATGGAAGACAGACGATGGAGGATAGTAACGCACGGGCTTTGCGGATATTACTCAGTGTAACTTTAGGCTTAACCTAATAATAGACGGTCACGTGATCCTCTTGTAGATTACGATGGTAAAAATGTATGCGTGAAATGTGATCCTACTTCTACGTCGTTTTCAAAGGCACGTTTTTACAAAACATTCTGCTACGAATACAAGTAAGAATAATTCGACCACGCAGCTGAACCGCTGACGTGAATTGTTGGCAAATTTCCAAAATTAAGTTTATAGGCCTATATTTTAAGGTTTCAATTAAAAATTTGGGAAATAGGTCTACTCACATCGGTCCTGAATAGCTGCGAAATGGTTCGCACGCCATTCCGCATATTGGGAGTATCTTCAATACACAAAGCATTGCGTGCTTCGCACGCCATTCCGCATGTTGGGATTATCTTCAATACACAAAGCATTGCGTGCTTTGCACGCCAACCCCCGTATTGGGAGTATCTTCAACACACAAAGCATTGCGTGCTTCACACGCCAACCCCGCAGTAGGATCCACCACATGGCTTTGAATCAGGTACTTCTATGGTATTTTACGTTTTGATCGATTTTGGGGGAACCAAGCGAGCTATAAAAGGTCGCGTAAAAAAACAAAATGTGCAGAATAACATCCTACATTTATATTTGTAGACTCCCCAAAACGTGTCCTGGGGACCACGATCGGTGCTCATTTGCTACTCCCGACGTTGGGTCTTACCATAAGGGCCGCTGCAATAGCTCATTTTTCCTATGGAAATTCGCTAAAAATGTATGCGTGAAATATGTTCCTACTTCTACATCGTTTTCAAATGCACGTTTTTACAAAACATTCTGCTACGAATACAGGTACGAATTACGTGATGTTTACGGTTTAAGACGGTTCTACACGATGCTACGAACGCTCGCTCCAATGTTGGACCGAACGTTTGGGACAAGTAAGTTCGACAGATGGTACAGCGAATGTTCCTGCTACACGGTGAATCGAATGTTTGATCCAATATTTAAGAAAAAAGTTTGGTTCAAACGTTTGTCCAGTTGCAAAAATGGACGAGGATGATAGTCTATAATAATATTATATCTTTTAATGGTACACATTTAACGAGTTAAAAATCCCTACATCATATTAAGGCAGGCCTAAATAAAATTTGTTTTTAAAATAGTACAAATTTTTTAATATATATATTTTAAATGTAGTCTATAGTATCTAATTGCCAGTATTATGTCTGTGATATTTCACGGGAACTGGGAACTTACTAGTATCAAGTATCAAATATAAATTGTAGCCTACTTAGGCTACCTGTGAAAATTTAAATGAATAATATTACTGATTAAAAACTAAACGTAAAGATAAACCTAAACAAGACGGGATAACATAAAACCTGAACACAAAATCTCACAATAAACAAAATGGGTCTTTGGTGTAAATGAAGAGTAAATAGTGCTTCATATAAACGAGTCGTGTAGCCGTTGAGTCGAACCAACGAACATTTTCCTTCAAACATTGGAGGCATCCCTTTGACTGGGTGCAAGAATACCGACATCGGCCCGAACATGGTCAAATGCGAACGTTCGACGTTCGCCATTGGATGCTCGTAGGTTTGAACAACGGCCACACGATGTGGCGAACCATTAAACGTCCGTGGTTGGAAGGTGTTCGTAGCATCGTGTAGAACCCGCTTTAGATTCAGTATAAAACCGAAGAAATACGAGGTGTACTCGCGTGCCAACGGTTCCATACCCGTCCCGGCATTTTAGCATTTAACAGATAAATTAAAAAATTTTAAAACCCCGGAACGGTTGAACAGATTTTCTTGAATCATATCAAAAATATATATATATATATTTTTTTTTTAAACCTTTTAAAAAAAATCGGTTCATCCGTTTGGGAGCTACGATGCCACTTATACATAGACACAAAGACACACATTTAACCTAAAACAACCCTCTGTATGCGTCGGGCGTTAAAAATTATGTAAACAACGCACTAAACCGACAAATATTTATAACGGTTTTATCACAATAATATTTTAAGATGAAAAACATTATTTCTGTATCCCTCTATTATAGAAAACAAATCCTGTCATTCACGCAAAAACTCTGGCCCTACTGCGCATGCGTCACGATCCATGCCACTGCCACCACTCTAACCCGATCCAAGTGCCTCCCGTCCTAATCAATCCTCATTTCCCTCAAAAATACCACAGGATACATAATCTGTTTGCATTTGCTTCGTCGCGCAGGAAGGCGAGCGAACTGAGCACAGAGAGGAGTTAAATAACAATATGTACTTGAACTGTTACAAAAATATAGGCCTACCTGAGAAACTGAATGGACTGAGGGCGTAATCTAAGCCGCGCATAAGTTTTACCCCAAGTAATAATTCGACCAAACAGTTGAACAGCTGACGTGAGTTGAGCGAATTTCCAAAATTAAGTTTGTATGTTTTAGAGTTTCAACCAAATATTTCGCAAGTTGAATAGATGCCTCTGTGTACGAAATATGTTAGTAGAATTCATTTGTTTGCACCTAGGCCTCTAGATTCGACTCACGCGTTGCTTCGTACCACTCGCAGCAGAAAAACTCACTTTGTGAGTTTGCACCACGACCATGCGGACTCAGATCAGAAGATGGCCCCGTGGCAAACGCATTTGTACCGGGTACGTTTATGGTATTTTACGTTTTGATCGGTTTTGGATGAACTAAACGAGCTACAAGGTCGTGTAGGCTAAATAAACAAAATTTACAGAATATCCTAAATTGTTTTTTAGATAAACCTCTAAAAAGTTTCATTCTAGTAAAAAAATCTCAAAACACAATTACTGCCGGTCAAAAAGCGTGCTTTCGGTGGTTGGATTTTTTCGGCTACGAACTCGTCCGAGCGACTTAAACAACCAACAAAGTGTGTACCGAATTTGGACCAAATCGGACCTAAAATGCGGCCGCTAGAGTGCGAACACATATATCGGGTGAATCAGACCACCCAAAATAAGTTTCCCAGGCGCCATTTTGAAACGGTTAGACATGAAGTCAAACTTTAAATACGAAAAATGTTTATTTTTTAAAGACCTTTTCAATTATGTGCTTCACGGCTAACATTACTATTTGAAGTTTTTGAGTTTTAATCTGTTTTTCTTTCCAAAATTGTATGTATATTTAAAATTTTGACATTTTTGAGTAAGGGGCAACATAAGTACATTTTTAGAAATGACATCTTCTCATGAATCTAGGAAAAGAATTGGTTTATGTAGGCTATGTTATGTGATAACAATAAAACTACAGTATAACTGTAAAACACAACTTTTTGGACGTTTTGGATCACCCTGTACATTCGCAGTAAGACGAGTTAAAACTTTTTTCTCCAAAATGATCAGTGAACTGAGACCTATAAAATGAGGTATCACTCGACCTAACTTTGCATTTGAAAATTTTACAAAATCTACCCCCCCCCCCCCCCATCTCTTTTGGGGCATTTTTGAGATTGGAAAACATTTTTACTGAATTCTCTAGGGTCGAAATAGGAGGGGGGGGATGACGTTAAAACGAAAGCTGTAGCTCATTTAGTTCAATCGCTATACATCAGACGGGTGGACTGATTCAATCTGTATATATAACATTCTTCTTAATAACACCCCAAAACGTGTTCTGGGGACCATGATCGGTGCTTATTTACTACTACCGACCTTAGGTCTCACCATAACGATCACTGCAGCTCATCTTTCCTATGGACATTCGCTAATAATGAAATGCATCAAAATCTGCTAAAATTGAATTCGTACTTGGTTTTATTTTTCGTGCCTTCGCCGAATAGCTATTTTTCGCGGACTTTCACAACGAAGAGCAAACTAAAAAAACGCGTAAAATTTTACGGAGAGTAGGCCTATATATATATTTCATGGTTGTTGCTGAACTTTAACAATAACTTAATATTATAACTTTATTATTAGATTATTAAAAGTGTTTTATTACCTCGACACTAAATAAAACATAAACTTATGTTTATACTACAAACTTAGTTGTGTTACCGCATTAAGTGTTATGTTTGTTCATAGACAGCAGCACCAGTTTCTTTGTCGCCTACAGTCATTACACGCTTACAACGCTGTTTTACTCGTAAAATGTTTCTTTTATCGCAAAAACAATAAACACACAATAAGACATTACATCTTGTTTCACACTGTAAAATGTTAAGAACAATTCGACCACGCAGCTGAACCGCTGACATGATTTGAGCAAATTTATAAAATTAAGTTTATATGCCTATGTTTTAGGGTTTCAACCAATAACTTGGGAAATAGGTCTACTCACGACGGTGCTGAATAGCTGCCTCTTTGTACGAAATATATTGGTAGAATTTGTTTGCGCCTAAGACTCCCATGGGCGGATCCAGCCGGTTTTCAAGGAGGGGGCTGTCTCCTCTCCGGGGGGGGGGATAGAATTTTTTTTGGAATACAGTTCTTGAAAACGTCTTTTTAGGCTATTTCACAAGCAGCCATTTTGAATAGGAATTAAGGATTATATGCTTTACCCAAAAATGCCCTTATATTAAGAAAACGAAATTTTATTATAACAAATTGTAGAGAATAAATCATAGAATTGAACTGTATACTTGAAAATTTTAAATAGATTTATTCTAAAAACTTATTTCACTAAATTAGAAGAACTAAGCAAAATTCTCTCAAACGTATAGTACAATATACAGTTCCAGCCAGACGGGAAAAGGTAAAGGCTAACGCGCCCAGGGCGTTGAAAATGTACATATTTCACGGAAATACCCGAATAACTTTGGAACACTAAACCAGGTTTTCCTTATATCAAACGAAAATATAGAACTTGCACTTCAAATCGATATAAAAATCATTATACGAATATATAGATTTGTAATAGATACATCGATTGCAAAATATGCTTTCATTTTTTGAAAACTGACCAAGGTGCAAGAGTTTACAGAAAACTTTATATCTAAGAAACTATAAGAATGTTTAAAAGATCGAGGTAGAAAGTTCAAATCTTGATGAATCCAATAGAGTCTTTATCTTCTTCTCAAAACAATTCTCTCTAACGGTTATGTGCCTTTGAAAAGTGACGAGTTTGAGTAATTTACTTATGCTTTCTAGCGCGGCATCAATTGATTTAGACAACTACAATTAATTTTAGAACGATGATTACATATGTAAATATACTTTTTAGAAGAAATTTGTAAATACAAAAATTAAAGTTTAAAATATTTTCTTTAAAATGGTTTTTGTTTTATTGTGACTGGACAATATTTAGTGTGTTAAATATTCCATACAAGTTGTGTTATCTGAAACTATAGCAGTCTGCCACTTAGACGATTAAACAAACAAAAATATAATAACCCAAAGGAGGGGGCTGCAGCCCCCACTGCCACACCCCCCCTGGATCCGCCAATGAAGACTCCAGCTTCGACTCACGCGCTCCTTCGTTACACTCGCAGTGGAAAAACTCGCTTTGCCTTGAGAAGATGCCCCCAAATAAAGGTAAAATCCACCCCGTGGCTTTGAACCAGGTACATTTATGGTATTTTATGTTTTGATCGAGTTTGTACGTTTTGATCGATTTTGGGGGAACCAAGCGAGCTATAAGGTCGCGTAAAAAAACAAAATGTGCAGAATAATATCCTACATTTATGTGTTTAGAAAAAACTCTAAAAAAATTATATTCTCTTCGGAAACTCTAAAAAAATAGTTACTTCCTGTCAAAAAATGTGCTTCCGGTTGTTGGATTTTTTGGCTAACGAACTCGTCCGAGCAACGTAGACAACCAAGGCGTGTACCAAAGTTGGACCAAATGGGACTTAAAATGTGGTCGCTAGAGTGCGAACACATATATACATACATGATTTTTAATGACACCCCGAAACGTATTCTGGGGACCATGATCGTTGCTCATTTACTACTCCCGACCTTAGGTCTTACCATAAGGGTCACTGTCACAGGTCATTTTTTCTATGGAAACTCGCTAAAAAGTATTAGGCCTACATACCATTTAAACAATGTAGTCTATTTACTAGAATATGTTTACGATATAGTTTATTGTTACACGAATAACCTATTCAATTATTAAAGTTATTATTATTATCTCAACTGAAGTAAACCATAATAATTATAGAACATGGCTTATTTGTGTTACCGTATGTAATTTTATGTTTGTTTATAGATAGTAGCACTAGTTTCTTTGCGAGTACACATATTACACGCTTACTACGTCTGTTATTCGTAAATGTTTCTCTTATCACAAAAATAATAAACACCACTGGCGGCTCGCGTATAGGCACTGTGGAACTGTAGCGCCCTCATTTCCATTCCACTTGATATTATCGATGAGTCTTTTTTTACACGCTTTTTATTAGTTTGGCCTGTATGTAACGGAATCTTTCAACGTAGGCCTGATTTTCACCAGCTTAAAGACGTCTGATTAATTTGAAAATTTGAACACGTTTCGAAGACAGATGACAATACAAATACACACCTTACCTTTCCTAAATTTTACATACATAATTTTAATTCTATTGTCACACATGCGATACACAAAAAATCGATTATCTTGATTACAATTACTATTTATTCCGTTTTGAGACTAAACAGTAAAAAAATTAATTATAATTTAAAAAACTAAACAAACACGCTTAGCAAACCGAACTAAAAAGTAGAAAATAATATTTTTAAATATGAAGACTTTGTTCTACAGCGATAGAAAGTTCAGTAATTCATTACAATTAAATAATTTGTAATTAGTTTAACATAAGAATTTAATAATTAACAAAATATATATATATTTATTTTTTAAGCGTGGAGTGCGGATAACTATATTTTTATTATAGGCCTAACTCCACTTTTATAAATAGCTACCAATGAAATATTTGTAGCAATATTTGTTTTTTTGGTGAAGATTATGTATAAAATCAGTGTTCCGACATTTAGTTATCAAATAGCTCATAAACATTATTTATTTTTTACTCTTTTTTTAATTTTATTAGGATAAATAAATAAAACAAAATCTGAAATTTTATTTTTTAACTAGTTTCATGCATTTTGAGTTTGATAACCTAAGGGATCGTTTTTTCCAAAAGGCCACAGAGATAGAATACAAGTCAGTGCGATTTTTCAAGCATTTTTTAGTTTAAGGCTCGGCTCCCTACATTCAAAACGGCAAAGTTGTGTAAATATTTCAATGTTAAATAACCAAAACATACCTTCACTATTACGGTAAGCATATTTTTGTGTTGTTTTTGTCAAAAAACGAAAGCTGTATTTTTTTTTTCTTAAAGTAAAATAGATTGCGGGTATTGATTGCTAAGGTTTTTTGCAATATCTCTTTTTGCAACTGAGTAAAAAATTAATAAAGTTTACTATTTTTTACTATTTATATCATACGTTTAAGAAAACAATAAAACGGTTTTTGAAAATGTTCAAAATGAAACCAAATTTTTAAATTTACTACACGAATTAACGAAAAAAATTACTTATTCTGTAGCATTGCTCTTATGGGAATCAGATTCAATATGGCGGACAGGGTAGCGCCCCCTTAATACGCTGGAGGATATTTTTGTACGCTGCAAAACTCTGTCTCATATTAGCCCAGTCAATAAAGGGAAAAAATATACCTTAGTTGGAAGTAATTAGTGAAAATCTGAAATTTTGTCAGATGTTAAAATAATATAAGAGGAGTATTTACACTAAAGTCCCCAAACCTCCCCCTCTTGCTTCCCCCCTACCCCCGCCTTAAGTTCATTTTTGAAATACTTTTTTATTTTGTCAATATCTAAGAGATAAAAAGCGATACAGTCATTTTTATTTCGTTATTGTAATCCTTATAATATTCTCCCTTTGCCTTATAATATCCGCCGCGCCATCTCCCTTTGCCAGGCCGATTAAATCAACTGTCTGCACTTAACATTTATGAAACTTATATCAATATAAAGATTGCAAAATACCCTAAAAGTTTTATTTGAGCCATTTTTTCATAACTTGTCTCATATTAATAAAAAACAGCAAAACATGTAATATTGTAATAGGAATGTTAATATTTTAACATTAAATTTAAAAATACACGGAAAAATAATTGTTTTATAGCTTAAACACAATTAACATTTTTGACAGAGAATATTATAAGGATTACAATAACGAAATAAAAATGACTCTATCGCTTTTTATCTCTTAGATATTGACAAAATAAAAAAGTCATTCGAAAGTGAACTTTAAGGGGGGGTGGGGGGAAGCAAGAGGGGGAGGGGCGGGGACTTTTCAGAAAATATTCCTTATATAATTAACTAACATCCATGAAAAAATCAGCTTTTCACTAATTAGCTCCGACTCAAACCCTTTATTGACTGGGCTATATCTGTAAAGAATTCAGTTTATTGGAAAGGTGAAACTATGAAATTATGGGAGAAATTCTGTGCTTATTTAGATAGGCTACTGTTAATTTTTTGTATAGTAGTATTAGTGTGTATTATCTAGTATTTTTATAAAAGTAGTCAATTTTTCAACATTGTCAGAACTTTTATATGGGCAAAAACTGCCAAACATTTGACAGTTAATATTTCACCTAAACAGCAAAATTGGCTTCCAAAATTTTTAAAATTTTCTCCGTGGGAGGTCAATAATTTCCCCGGACTCCCCTTTTTGCCAAGGGGGTAGTCCTTAATCCCCAAAGTCCCAGTCTAGCCCCCCCCCCTCCTAATGATATCTAAAGCTAAATAAAATACTGTGTGTTTATACTACATGGGCCAGTTGTATTACCGCACGTAGTTAGTGTTTGTTGTTTGTTCAAAGATTGCAGCACCAGTTTCTCCGCGCCTGCGCATTACTTGCTTACACCACTTTTTACTCGTAAATGTTTCTTTTATCACAATAATAATAAACACACAATAAGACAACATTACATCTTCATTCAAATTGTTTAGAAGATAAAAAAAGTCCTACTGACACGCAAAGCAATACATTTATTATGATATTGACAATATTGCTACGAATTGTAAAATACAGGTAGTACCCAGTTTCATTTGTGTTAAAAATAAGGTTACCTGCACAAACTTGAACAAGAAATAATACATTTTTGAAAATTAACTCACCAGCCTTAAACAAAAATATGGACCTGGCTAGCCAACTTAAAGATAAAAGGCACTCAAACTGATTTTCAAGCGGATTTTAACAAAATTGTTCACTTTTTAGGTCACTCCTTAAATGAATACAATGTTCATTGAGTGACAACAATGCTTAACACTCAGTTTTATTGAAATCGGACAAGAAGTATCAAAATTAAGTCGTAAAATTACACACAAAAACGGTGTAGATAAACGGGGTTTAATATTTCTAAAATATATCGCTATATCGTGATATTCGTAGTAATATCGAAATATTGCTATCGAAAATATGCCCCTCTTTTAATTACACAAATCATTTCATTCATAACCGTTTCAAAATGTTTAACATTTCAAACATTTAGCCTATAATATTGTACAAATTAAAGCTCCTAAAAGTGCAAGTAAATATTACAGCTTCTGATGCAAGACTAATAACTGATTAACAATGTAACGATTAAATTGTTTTTTGTGTTAACTTTTATTTACATTAATACGTTTTCTCATGAACTGGCATTCTGACGAATACCTCCGAAGACGGACGAATGAATCAAACGCATATTCTGATAGAAATATCCTACTATAGAGATTATAACTCAAAATTACAGTACTATTTTTTTGCACGTTTCCTTGAAACGTACACCTATTTAAGTCAAAGAAATTTCGTTATTTCTTATATTTTCAAAATGTTTTCAAAAGTTTACCCTTTTATCAAATAAATTCAATCTATACAAAAGTAACGATCAAATAACTTACCAGTAAACGAAATGTATTGCAATCTCAGCTGTTTTATAGTATTAGATTGTGCCAATCAAAATATGCACGTGCAGATAAAATTGGGCGTTTTTCTTAAAAACTTTTTGACCGAATTTGATGATTTCCTTTTAGGTCATACTGTCATTAATACGCTTCAAAGGCACCCAAACGAAGTCAATATAATTTCTTATTCCCAACATCTTTATTAACTAATATACAAAAACAAGGACCAAGATCGGGGTTCGAACCCAGGACCTTTACCATCCTGTGGTAACGCTCTACCAACTGAGCCACCCAGATCACACCAGATATTGGTCGATGTTATCTCACTTGTAGGGTTTACTGGATTTTTCGAACTAATAAATTGAATACCTCGTATGAAACGACATTGAAAACCGTCTAAGTTCTATTTGCAGCTTACGGTGGTGTTATTTGGGTTCGAATCCCGGCCTTGGTCCAAGTTTTTTCATTTGTAATTCAGTTAAATTAACCCTTGCTGGGGGAAGTGTGTAAGCAGAAAAATCGTTACGAAACAAAAATAAATCTTTATTGCCTAAATTGTTAAATAAAAATTAAAGTTAACAAAAGAGCCCAGAGGGTTAGAGAGGTACCATCCTTTTCTTAGAGGCATTTCACCCTTCAAAGTCACAGGAAATATTTCCCCCAAAATAAAATTTCGAGTGCTTTGACCCCAGGACCTTGCTCTTTGAAACGACACCCAATTTATTTCGCAACTTTAAAATTGAACTACCGGTACATGTCATTGCCAAAACATGTCACACACGATGTTTATCAAAAATAATTATCTTCCTTTCTACGAAAAATAAAAAGCTCATCCATGTAAAATGTAATCACAACTATTGTAAAATTAAGAAGATACGAGGCAGATACGAGGGGGACGACCAGACAAAACGAACTAAACAGATTTGTTTACCACTACGGAACTGCAAAAACCCAAAACATTGAACTAACACTCATAACTTTAGAAGAAGAAAATTCAAATTCTGTTCACAACATCAACCTCCTGCAATAAAACATCCCATATTCCAATACATTTTACAAGAGCGATGCGACAAGAATTGTTTATCTCGGCTGATAAATTACCCACATTATGCCATGCACTGTAGAGCAACGCACTCTGGCAACCTTGTTTTGGACTATTCACTCTTGTAGTACCCATAATCTGTTATCTACAGGCCTATACACAGAGTTGTTGAATACAAATATTTGCTACTGATATTTTACAACAATCGTTTGAATTATAAAAGTTAGGTTAAGTTTTTATATCTAAACTAAGTGTCCCCGCGTGCTCGTTCCGCTTACACAATTTTATTTAACTCACTGTTAATATTTAATTCAGGCCTAACCTTAAAATAAATAATTAAAAGAGTTTTTTTCTGAAAAATACAAACAGTAAAGCAACTCGATGTTGTTTAAAACCAGCTGTCCTAACCTAATAATATATTTGGTTAGTATAATTATATCTATTAATAATTTTATTGTTATTAAAGTCGAATCAACTTTACTCTCGTATAATAATAATTAATTACTTGTTGATTTGTTGCTATAGTAATCCTTAGGTCTACCTATATATTATTTCTCAAATGAGTTTTTTTTTTGTCGCTAAGCGATAACTTCCCTAATTCTTTATCGAAATTAATTATTAAAGCATCATTTTGAAGCTTATGTTCCCCGCTATTGACAAAAAATAGACAAACCGCTTAAAATTCATGTTTTCGTTACAAAAATTGATGAAAAAAACTTTTATATTATACGTATATTATAATATGTTTAACTGTTAGTTAGATTGTTTACATTCTATGCAAGTATAATTTATCATACAAATCAATCAAATTAAACCAACGTAAATAAATAAATCTATAATCTTATTAACCGAGCAATTTTTGTATATAAATTTATTTCGGGGATCTCGCTAACGGCTCTAACGATTTGGATGAAAATTTGCATATAGGTGTTTTTTGACGTCAGGAATCGAATGCGCTAGCTCTTATGTCTGAAAAAATGAGATAAGTAGCTATTTTCGCCTATGTAAACTCTGAACTTCTTTTATGTACCACCTTTGAAGTTACTAAGTATAAATACATTATAGGTACAATCCAGATGTTTTACAAACAGATGTTATACCGTTAATTTTAGCTCCAGATGTTTATATACTATTTAACAAACATAAATCATTAACAATGAATCTAATCTATACTAATATTATAAAGAAGTAAAATTTGTTTGTTTGTATGTAGGGGGTAATCTCTGGAACTACTGAACCGATTGAAAAAGTAGTTTTACTAATAAGAAGCTTCACTATAGTTGAGTGACATAGGCTATAATTCATTTTAATAAAAACATTTTTTATTTCAATATTTGTAAATTTAGTCGGAAAAAATTCTTTGGTTAGGCCTAGACTGATGAACTATCAAAGCAACCAATTGAATAAAATAACAGATAAAACAGCTGTTTGCCCTAATATTTCCATTAACACCTGATTTCATACTTTGATACAATTACTGTATTTGTATTTCTAACTTGTATGTTAGGGTTTTATTAAAGTGTAGACCTGAGCCTTGCTGGTTCTTTTAACCTTTATTATAACTGCTGTTATAAAATATACGAAACAATTTGATTTTAATATTTAACATTATTTACTATCTTAGCTTTGGAGTTAATATTAATCCTACACCTTTATTATAAAGACAACATAACATGATTATGTATATAGAAGGTTCCAACGGGGTTTCCCCTAGTCAATGTATTAAATCAGGTAAGTAGGCCTACTCCTAACTGTTCGCACCACGGGTCAGCTAGTTAAAGTCAAAATCTACTACTTAAAGAGGTATTTTCTACCTCATTACTTGGGTAGAAAGAACAACTTATCATCCTAGGGCGATAGAGTGCCTATGTAAAAAGCATTGAGTTTACCTTGACACCTGCCTATAATAGGCGAGCTGAAAAGTATACTCAATGCTTTTTATATGGGTACTTTGCCTGCTAAATCATATGTTAGTAAAACAGCGGCTGAAACAACAATGCATCATAAATTTCCGTGTCTATGTATTCTTGGTATAACCTCAATTGATTTTGTCCGAAAGTTGGCCGCCATTTTCTAATATGGCGGTCAACTTTCGAATTTCTTGTGAATATATTTACAAATATTTCTACATATTTTTTTAATTTCTCAAAAAACAAGGAAAGGTTGCCCGTTGAAAGTTAGTAGTCGGATTTATAGTTTACAAGACACCGTTGTTGGCCTATTTAAAAAGACACCTGCATAATGTTTCTTTCTCATAAGTCAAGTTAAAGTTATGTAAAATCAGTAAAAGTTTAGCATGTAAAA
Source organism: Philaenus spumarius (assembly GCA_018207615.1). Lineage (NCBI taxonomy): Eukaryota > Metazoa > Arthropoda > Insecta > Hemiptera > Aphrophoridae > Philaenus > Philaenus spumarius. The sequence goes on from JAGFPH010004700.1 coordinate 19,933, forward strand.
CCTCTAACCAAGAATGCAGGTAAAGCGCTTTGTCATGTTGCTTTAAATGTTTTAGGATTCACGATATTAATTGTTAAGAAATACACTAAAATTTAACAGTTACGAAATGCAAAAATGCGTAATGAATTTGAAAAAATTCTCGTCACAGTTTGAGCTTTAAGGCTCTTCTTTACCTTGAAGAAAACTCCTGAGTGTACGGTATGTTTTTAATAAAAAGGTCTGACTCAAGTCGCAAAATCGTTGAAACATGCGTTCGTAATAACGTGTTGCGGATTCTATTTATAAATTAATAATCTGGGAAACTACCGTAAGTTATAAAGAAGGCTTTATATTTTTTACGTGTTAGCTTAAAATATGGAAATTATTGCTTAAAACTCCCAAAAAATGCGTTAAAAGTAATAGATTTTTACTCATTTAAACTGTTGATTAAAAGGAGTTGCCGACGATTTCTTTCAATTATGAGGTATAAGACAAAAGCACAAAGCCTTTAAGAACAATTTAAGGCTCTGCAGTACATAAATCTTGTCACTTTTCTCGCCCATAAGAATAATGTTACACTTGAACATGCGTACCGCTGCCAATTTTAATCACACAGTTATGATTTACGACTTATTTCAAACGTCACGTTAACGCGGATGTTTCCCTTTTTTAAAAAATCGAAATTTTTGGATAGTTTTTGAAAAAAATGAGTTCAAGTTTGAAAACAATGTTTCAAGTTCTTGATTTTTTGTTGGTCAATGAAAACCGATATCAAAATTTTCAAAAAAGGAAAACATCCGTTATTTTATCTTCTATCTGGTAGAAAAAAAATGAATTTTCTAACTTATAAATTAAAGCAGATACAAGTGTTCAAAGGAAGTAATGTACCTAGACGTACGGTGTCGCTCTCGCGCGGATCATATAAGAACTACTCAGTTGCGTATGAATATAACTTTTACAGATAAAAGGCACTACTTTCAATATTGTCTGCAATATTACAAATCAAAAATTATCGAATTTAAATTATTCAACGAAAAAAAACACGTAACTTATGAAAGTATCCTTAACTTGCAAACTGTTCTGAAATATATTTCTTTAAAGAAATATTATTACATACAAAAAATAATGTAATTGAAAACCTACTGTTGATGATACAAATTAAAACTTATTTCAAAATACTGATTTCTGATTGAATCCCCGTAAGTACATTTATGAAATATCCGACCAAGTTCAGTACTAGGGGTTATAGTTTATTGGTACTTTTCTCGGGGCCATGAAATTAGGCAGGTGAGAGAAATGTCGGTGTTGCCAACTCGTGCTGTAGTTATTTCTACTACTTACACACGTCAAGTAAAGGTTTTGAAGCTCAATAGTAGTTTTTTCTCTCGTGCTTGTGAATCTGTCTACATAGCAATGTGAAATAAAATTATACCACTGCCTTCTGAAAATTCTACTGATTCCAATTGTATGACTTTTTTATTTTTTAAACGGCAGCAAATAATTAACAGAAGAATAAAAACCTAAATGGTAATTTAATTTAAAACCGCTGTGTAGGCCTATTGAATTTTTAACCAACCATTTTTTTGTTTTTTTTTGGTCAGCAAGATTTCGTCTGCTGCAAAGTTGTAGAAAAGCGTATGAATAAAAATGTTTATGAGATTTTTAGTTTAGTTGTAAAATGCAGAACTGTACGAATCAAGAACAAAGACACGTGGGCGCTCGGCGAAAACCGTAGCCGTAGCCTTACGCAATGTTGCAAGTTGCTATTTTATAATCAAGAGTAAAAAACAAATAATTTTAATCATCATCATTAAAAAAAAAATCATCATCATCAGGATCATTTGCATTTCCTTTACATAATTATTGTATGATGTAATACCATGATTTTTTTACTTTCTCACTATACTATAGTATAGAGAAAGTATAGTGATCGCAAAAAAAATCGATGTTGAGATTTTTGTGGAAATATCCGTTTTGGGACCCCCTGAGTACAAAAAAGTGGTTTTTACAAAATGTCTGTCTTTATGTATTTCTGTATGTATGTATGTATGTCTGTATGTATGTATGTATGTATGTATGTATGTATGTATGTCTGTATGTATACAAAGCTAGAGAGAAAACTATTCGATCGATTTCAACCAAATTTGCACCAGACATGTCAAGTAGGCCTGTATAGATGCACGAAAAAGGGTTTTGAAAAATTTTGAAAAACAACCCCCTTTTTGGCCAAAAAACCTCCAAAAAATCAGTTATTATTTTTTTATAAAAAAACGGCTCTAACGATTTTGATAAAGTTTGGCTTATTTGTAGCCTTTAATGTGCCCTACCCTATGCAAAAACCCGCATCTTTCTAAAAATTCTCGTTTAGCTAATAATAATAATAATAATAACTGATTTTTGGGTTTTTTTGGCCATAAAGGGGGTTGTTTTTAAAAAAATTTCAAAACCTTTTTACGTGCATCTATAAAGACCTAATTGACGTGTTTGGTGCAAATTTGTTCGAAATCGATCGAATAGTTTTCTCTCTAGATAATAATAATAATATTTATTAGTCAATCTCCAACTTTAATAAAAGTATACAAAGCTAGAGGAAAACTATTTGATCGATTTTAACCAAATTTGCACCAGACACGACCAGTAGGCTTGTATAGATGCACGAAAAAGGGTTTTGAAAATTTTTTGAAAAACAACCCCCTTTTTGGCCAAACAACCCCCAAAAAATCTATTATTATTTTTTTATAAAAAAACGGCTCTTACGATTTTGATAAAATTTGGCTTATTTGTAGCTTTTAATGTGCCCTACCATATGCAAAAACCCGCATCTTTCTAAAAATTCTCGTTTAGCTAATAATAATAATAATAACTGATTTTTGGGGTTTTTTTGGCCATAAAGGGGGTTGTTTTACAAAATTTTTCAAAACCTTTTTACGTGCATCTATAAAGTCCTAATTGACGTGTTTGGTGCAAATTTGTTCGAAATCGATCGAATAGTTTTCTCTCTAGATAATAATAATAATATTTATTAGTTAATCTCCAACTTTAATAAAAAAAACTCTCCTATCCCACCCTACAAGTCACTGTGAACCTGTTTAGTAATTTAAATATGTTTGTGAGAAAGTATGTGCCAGTTCCTGGTACCGTTTTTTGTTTATGCTATAATTCCGCTAATTTTTTTCTTACCGTAATACAATTCCAACAATGCCTTTTTAATTAATCTACACTAATATTATAAAGAGGTAAAGTTTTTTTGTTTGTTTGTTTATTTGTTTGTTTGTATGCAGGGGGTAATCTCTGGCACTAGTGAACCGATTGAAAAAATAGTTTTACTAATAAAAAGCTACACTATCTCTGAGTAACATATTAGGCTATAATTCGTTTCGATCAAAACCTTTTTTATTTCAATATTTGTAAATTTAGTCGAAAACATTCTTAGGTTAGGCCTAGAATGATAAACCAACACATGTATTTACATTTATTACCATAGCAACCAATTGAATAAAATAACAGATAATATAGCTGTTAGCGCCAATATTTCCATTGACAGCTGATTTCAAAATTTTAAGCAATTATTTTTGTATTTCTAGCTTTTAGGTTAGGGTTTTAAAGTGTAGACCTGAGCCTTGCTGGTTCTTTTAACCATTATTATAACTGCCGTTATCAAATATAAGAAATAATTTGATTTGATCATTTATCATTATTTACAATTTTAGTTTTGAGGTTATTATTAATCGTACACCTTTATTATAAATGAAACATAAGATATGTTTGTAGAAGGTCCCATTGGGGGTTGGCGTGCGGAGCACGCAGGGGTCTCCCCTAGTACCTTTACAAAGTGAACTACCGCATACCATGTGGGAATAAGAAACGTAGGGTACATTTAAATAATAAACGGGTACATGCAATGGTAGTGTTGCCAGTTGGTGCGAATCTCGACCTTCCGTCGCTTGACTAGTTCAATATCTGGCAACACCGCAATTCTCACCCGCCTAATTTCATGACCGCGAGTTTAGCCACTAGTCTTTCTAAACGTTTACAGTCAAGGTATATCAAACAAGTTTTTATAATTTCTGAATATAATATAACTAAACTTGGTATCATTCCGTTTTATAGAGCGGATGTTGATCGGCATTCCTAACAAAGTATTCCAGGAAATGATGTTCGGCAGATCCTAATAATATTGTAGACATCCAAAGACTTTACGTCAAGGTCAGGAATATCAGCAGAAATGTCGATCCTGCTCCTTTCCAAAACTGTTCGCTTTGTGCGTGTGATCGCCTACTTTCCTGATTTAAGTTTTTCTAAATTTATTCAAGATACTTTAATAATAATTAATTGAGTGTTGAATTTCCATCTTTGAACTAGGCTAAGATGTGGCAATTACTTTTAGTTAGATAAATACAGTAAACAAAGACAAAGCAATAAATAACTGCCATTGAGCACCTAAAAACGTTGAGGGTACAGCTGGTATAATTCTTTCCCTTTCAGTTTGCTTCAAAATAAATTTGTAAGAAATTTAAGTTAGATATAAATAGTATAATAAAAAGTAATATATAATGATGTAAATAAATTATTTTTGCAAGGTATATTTTTCCTTATTGTTGATTTAAAATTTGTTTGTATACAATATTTGGTTTGATTAACTTTAATTAGTTTTATTAGTTTGTATAAACATATTTATTATAAAAAAACTTATTAAGTTTTAATATTGTAATTAAACATTCATATTTTTATAGAACTGTAACATTGAAAAATTGAGTATTTATAGATTTTAAATTTTCCTTACGTGTGTAATCAAATTGTGTACTACTTTTGAAATATCTTTTATTTATTTTTATTATTAGTCTACATTTTTTTATTTACTGTAATGATCGGAAAATAAGATTGTTCCTGTTTGTGTTCAGTTGTGTTTAGTTTTTCTATTTCATAAGAGTAATAACCTGATTAAATCAATGCCTGGATGTCAGACTGACATTTCAATACCTAGCCTATGTACACAGGTTTTTAAAATATAAAATATTTGTATTTTTAAAGAAATTTATGTTCTGTAATACATTTTGTTGATTATAGCATATTGAAAAAAAAACACAAATTGTACTATGACTTATTTATATATCTGTTTAATTAATATTATCTAAAAAAATGATTTAGTTTTAAAAATATTACAACCTTGGAATTTATAATTAAATTTAATTAACGTAAGCTTTAAGTATTTCTGAGTGTTTGTACATGTGGGTGATTGTTCTTGGAGATGTTTAAATTTATCGTGTCGTATTTCGTTGAATCAATACAACAAAAAGTACATACAATTACATACTTAAATTGTTGAATTTGTACCATATAAACATTATTTACTTTCTTGTAAAACTATGCGAAATCTGTTATGATAATAAATAAATAGGCCTACATAAACGTAGAACTATGTACACTCCTTTATTCCGAGTATAATTGAGTGAGGCCAATGCATTCCTATAATTCAAAGAAAAAAAATCAGATTTTTTAAAAGAAGAAATTTTGCGTCTTGAGACATTTCAGTTGTTTAGAAATTAGATTGTTCAAAATGTCCTAAATTGTTTACTATCCCTAAATAAAGTTACAAAACAAGACAAGAAACTATTAGTTCTATGTTCATTTAGTATTCAATATCATGTCTTCGGTAAAATTAAATACAAAATATACCCACTTGTTGATTAAATATCGCTGACGAAAACTTTGCTACTCGGCTATTTCAGACGAGGAGGGGAGATTCGGAGACAGACACAAGGTAAAATGTTACGCATGCGCTGTGCGTTTGGACTATTTTTGTGAAGCGGCGCGCGGAATATTGCTTCGACTGCTTGGTAGTTCACAAATCTGCCTCGTAGGAAAGGAGCGGTAGAGTCAACTTCGAAATTTATTTTATGTACTGCAGACCCTTAAGATGTTTCACAACATTTTAGGTTGAAAAACGGAGTCCGAAAACAAGTTAGTACGAAGTGCATGTTTTTGATGTTTTACGCAAGGTAAGCACGGCGCACACAACGCAAACATTTACGTGCGAATAAATTAAAATTTTCCGCGAAATATTGAATAGTGTGATCGCGGCTTTATACCTAGCAATTATGACAAAGGCTAGCTGTTTACAGCTATCTTTTTTTTCCTGGAATGCTACTCACAATGATTTATTATTAGCTTGATTTTGAGGTTATGTTTAAAATTAAACCGTAGCATTTCGAACACAGTGCCAGAGTCTATTTTTTAATTCGTTAATGGTTCGTAGCGCAAAACAAAGAGTTATTTATTCATGCAATATTATACCTGCCTTCTCAAAGTGGACTCCCCTGACTGATTTAGGTGGATTTACTCTAGCGGTATTGCACATTCCAAGATAAATCTACATTTTGCACATTTATTTTCTACTGTTACAACTTTTATATTTTGTGATCGATAGTTATTTTTACCCTTTTGGTGCCAGTGGAGTTTCTAGATTCTTTAATTCGGTCTGTTTTAGAAGAGGACCGCACTCTTAAAAAATTGTATATAGAGTGAGGGTAACAAAAAAAACCAGGCCTGCAGAATATGTCCGAACACCCGAACGAGGTTCGGGGGAAATTGGGACTGAGCTGGGGAAATTTTGGCCGGGGAAAAACCCACCAAAAATAAGGAAAATATAATTATTTTGGGGGAAAATAGATAAGAAATGAATGGGTACAAAGGTCAGCTTAATCAGTTTGTATGATACATATACCAACACACATACACACAAAGTGTGTTGTCTGCTCTCTGTTACAAGTTGCAAGTTGGACAGGGTTCCTATTTAATTTTCACCGCACAAAATATCGTACGGAGGAGCCGCGATACGACATTAATATTCACTGCACAAAGTATCGTACGGCCGAGCCGCCGATACGATATTTTTGTGCTGGTTGATGAATGGCAGTTTCCTGATTCTTGACGGGCGTTCAAATACATTCGTTGGATATAAAAAATAATTATTATGATACCGGTATGCAAATTTTGATTAGTTTCATACAAATGATATTATTCAATTAATCAAGTGATTAGAATTAAATCATATTAAACCAAATTATACGATACTTAATGTATAGGTATTGCCGAAATTCGAAATCAGTCTTTATCAGTAAAATGCGTACAATGTGATGTGCGTACTCATTTATTACTTCGGCTTGCATTAAAATGCCGAAGTATTGAAATGATGCGAAGATTTTTTGTGTCAGTTTTCCTGTATACACGGTATAAGCACTCACAGACGTCGTAGAAAACTTCTGTTGGTACCAAAATCTTCGTAATTTCATTGCGGAGAGTTGAAAAGCTTTTGAGCTTTCTAACATGATGCGTAGCGCGTCAGGGTCTTATTTTTGGGTCAAAATTTTGAAAATATTGGGTCAAAATTATGAAAATACAGTGTGGGGCTATCGTTTATATGTTTTTGGGTAAAAAAAAAACGATTTTGCGAGTTAAAAAGTCGTAGCGCGTCTGAGTCACGTTTTTGGATCAACATTTTGAAAATTCAGTGTGGGGTATCGTTTTATATGTTTTTGTGTACGGGAAACCCGATTTTTGACATTTAAAAAGCCGTAACGCATCAGGATCACGTTTTTACATCAACATTTTGAAAATTCAGTGTGGGGTATCGTTTTATAAGGTTTTTGGGTACGGGAAAACCGATGTTGACAGTTAAGAAGTCGTAGCACGTCGGGGTCTCCTTTTTGGTTCAAAATTTTGAAAGTACAGTGTGGGGTAACGTTTTATATGTTTTTGGGTACGGGAAAACCGATTTTGACAGTTAAAAAGTCGTAGCGACTTGGGATCACGTTTTTGGATCAACATTTTGAAAATTCAGTATGGGGTATCGTTTTATAGGTTTTTGGGTACGGGAGAACCGATTTTGACAGTTAAAAAGTCGTAGCGCATCGGGATCATGTTTTTGAATCAAAATTCATTGTGGGGTATCGTTTTAAATGTTTTTGGGTACGGGAAACCCGATTTTGACAGTTAAAAAGTCGTAGCGCGTCGGGATCACGTTTTTTGATCAACATTTTGAAAATACAGTGTGGGATAACGTTTTATATGTTTTTGGGTGCGGGAAAACCGATGTTGACAGTTAAAAAGTCGTAGCGTGTCGGGATCACTTATTTTTTAACTAAATGTAACAAATGAAAAGTAATTGTTAAGTTTAATTTTCTTTCAATTCGTATTATCTGTGTGGACGATTTTCAGTAAAGTGTCTGTGATTCAGTAGGTAGGTAATTCGGTAATTGAATTGGAACTAATTAAACATAACATTTACCTTTGTTTTTACCACTTAAGTATTAGGCCCGTGTTACACTGTAAAATATTTTATAAACTATGTTTTATAAAAGATGGTATCCACCTATTATAAAAGATTTGAAAAGTGATTCTCTTTTATAAAACATTTTGGACTTGTACTAAAAGGTAAAAATGTATCAAACATTTTATAAAAGGTAAAATGCCAACCTCTTAAATTTTATAAAAGAAATGTTATAAAAGAAATATGGCCCATTACACTATCAAAGATCGTTGTCAAAGAACTTTTATAATACATATTTTATAAAATATTTTATAGTGTAATACGGACCTTAGGCCTACTTTTAAACATACTAAAATAGCAATAATCAAGTCGTATTTTTTTTTGTTTTAAACCTTTTGGGACCATCTGAAGATATTTCACTGTAGATATTTAATTTCACCGTAGTTAATTAAGTCAAAATAATGCTATTATTATTCTTTTGAAGATTTATATTGGAATTTATAATGAATATAATAAAAATTATTAAAACATAAGGTCAATAAATATGTTGAAATGGATAAACAAACTGTGTTAATGTCTGGCGCATCTGTAGCAAATACCGATCAATTTTGGGGAAATTTTTAGTGAAAAAAATGTGTTCTGGGGAAATTTTGTGTGCTAAAACATTTTCTGCACCCCTGACAAAAACTAACGAAACTGTTAACAAACACAAAAGTTAAAGAGGGGGGAAGTGACTTTATAACCACCCTGTATATTGAAGTAAAATAACACGTATTACTTAATTGTATTTGTGTAAACATCTATAAGTTAGTAACATCAATTAAGTTATTTTATACTAGGGGAAAATTCTTAGTATAGAAAACGGCAACCCCGTTGAAACCTTCTACACACATAATCATGTTTTTTTTATATAACATAGGTGTAGGATTAATAATGTTAAATGCACAAATCAAATTATTTCGTATATTTTATAACGAAGATAAAAGCAGTTATAATAAAGATTAAAAGAACCAAGAAGGCTCAGGTCTATACTTTAATAAAAACCTAACCTAAAAGTTAGAAATACCAATAATTGTTTCAAATTTTGAAATCAGCTGTTAATGAAAATATTAGAGCAAACAGCTGTTTTATCTGTTGTTTTATTCAATTGGTTGCTATGGTAATACAGTAAATGCAAATACATGTGTTGGTTCATCAGTCTAGGGCTAACCTAAGAATTTTCCCCACAATTTCAAATTTACAAATATTGAAATAAAAAATGCTTTTATCAAAATGAATTATAGCCTATGTTACTCACATAGTGTTGTTTTTTATTAGTAAAACTATTTTTTCAATCTGTTCAGTAGTTCCCGAGATTACCCCCTACTTACAAACAAACAAATTTGACCTCTTTATAATATTAGTGTAGATAACAGAAATGCAAGCGTTAAAAAAATAAAATAAAACAAACAAAAAATAGCCTGAAATTCTAACTTTAGACTTAAGTCGCTGTATGTTTGATTAGGTTATTTTATATAACAGAAGCGCAAGCATTTAAAAAACAAAATAGCCTAAGTTCAAACTTATAGTCTGTAGCCACAGTATGTTTACCTGCATTCAACATTCGTGGTGGTGCTCTTCTAAAAAACACCCCTTTTCTTTAGTGCGAACACAACCAAAATGCTTGAAATGTAACTTGAATTTTTCGTGTTTTATTTATATCTCACGATAAATGTTTGCTTCCACGCGTTTTTTTTTCTCGTTTTTACACTCATAAAAGCGTATATTTTCAGAATGTGACCAAAGAAATCCCCACATTTCGTAAAGCTCTCCTACAAATTATCTTTTGGGTACCAAAATAAATCCACGGGATATTTTGTGAGTTCGCGTTGTTTTAATAAGATAGTTCCTTCTACTTTAACCATGGCAAATTTCAGGGATAACTTTATTTGCTCCGGGAAAATCTACAGCGACAGAGAGATACATACTAGATAACGGGTGATCATATGATTGTAGGACAAAGAGTCTGGGCACACTCAACGAAGGGTCAACCACACAAATATTTCGTAAAGGCGGACAAAGAGTTTGGGCCTTTTCTGATTGGCAATAATTGGAAACTCTTTGTCACCCCTACGCTTGCGCCTGGCTCTAACCTAACCTAACCTAACAAGTCTGTTAAGTAGTACATTTGGAATTATCATTATATAAGTAGGCCTACAGTATTAAATTATGTTTAGAGTGTTGGTCTTTAGTCTTTTCACTAACAAATACATAGCTAAATGTCAAACGAATGTAAAAAATATGAAAAGATGGAACACTTTTTCGAGACTTCGGCTGGTTTTTTTTTTATAACTGTCAAAAACATATTAAACTATATCCCACTCTGTTTTTTTTTAATTATTATTATTTTGACCCCAAATACGTGACCCCGACGCGCTACGACTCTTTGGCTGTCAAAATCGGCTTTCCCGTACCCAAAAACATATAAAACAATACCCCACAGTGTATTTTCAAAATATTGACTCCAAAAACGTGACCCCGACGCGCTACGACTTTTTAACTGTCAAAATCGGTTTTCCAGTACCCAAAAACATATAAAACAATACCCCCACAGTGTATTTTCAAAATATTGACCTCCAACAACGTGACCCCGACAAGCTACGACTGTTTAACTGTCAAAATCGGTTTTTCCGTACCCAAAAACATATAAAACGATACCCCACACTTTGTTTTCAAAATTTTAACCCAATATTTTCAAAATTTTGACCCAAATAACGTGACACCGAAGCGATACGACTCACGCTAGAAAAAGCTCAAAAGCTTTTCAATTCTACGCAATAAAATTTCAAAGATTTCTATGACGTCCGTGAGTCCATATATCAAGTTAACAGACAGACAGACACACAAAAAATTATTGCATGATTTCAATACTTCTGCATTTTAATTCGAGCCGAAGTAAAATGTCCCCGCCTAAAGTGGATTAAGAGTCCGCACCTTTTCTAAATTATCCGGACTCTTC
>JAGFPH010004700.1:45061-70910 GCA_018207615.1 Philaenus spumarius
CAGCTGACATCGAAAGTAGCTACTTTCGGTACGGAGTGATGAAAAAATGTTTACTTCAAAGTGCTTGACCTAAACAAATTGCTTCCAAATCCATTTCGTAAATTTTATTTTGTACAAAATTTTCTAAGATGGAGTATTTTATTTTTTATCTCAATATTATGATTAAATTTTGGCGGATATGGGTGTGTTAAATGTTGGGCCAGTAACGGACTTACAATCATATCTATAAACTACTGTTACGACTAAAGTTGTTGATCTGTGATCCCAAGAGGACGTAGCATACATCTGTGATCTTAAGTTTATCATGTTACTAGCAGGTACCCGTGGCTTCGCACACGGTCCAAAGATTCGCCGCTTAGTAATAAATGTATATTGTTTTAGGGGTTGTTATTACATTTTCACCCCTTAGCAGCACGCTATAAAATGAAAATATGATTTACATAGTGTATATTATGTACTGTAAGAAATAAATGTACCAATTTCCAGCTCTAGCTTAATGGGAAGTATAATAATTAATTTGTATTGTTTTTGGGGTTGTTACATTTTCACCCCTTAGCAGTACACTGAAAAATACAAATATGGTTTAATTTTTATATATCTTGTAAGAAATAAATGTACAAATATCCAGCTTTCTAGTCTTAATGGAACTATAATTATAAATATGTTTTGTTTTAGGGATTGTTTCAACCCTTAAGGGTCTTCTATACCTTGCGTAAAACAGCAAAAATATGCACTTCGTACTACCGTGTTTCGGACGCCGTTTTTCAACCTAAAAAGTTGTGAAACATCTTAAATTTTTCTTAAAGGCTTTGTGCTTTTGTCTTATATCTCATAATTGAAAGAAATCGTCGGCAACTCCTTTTAATCAACAGTTTAAATGAGTAAAAATCGATTATTTTTAACGCATTTTTTGGGAGTTTTAAGAAATAATTTCCATATTTTAAGCTAACACGTAAAAAATATAAAGCCTTCTTTATAACTTAAAGTAGTTTCCCAGATTATTAATTTATAAATAGAATCCGAAACACGGTATTACGAATGCATGTTTCAACGATTTTGCGGCTTGAGTCAGGCCTTTTGCATTGAAATCATACTGTACACTCGGGAGTTTTCTTCAAGGTATAGAAGAGCATTAAATCTAAATGAATTCTAGCCTATGTTTCATTCCAGGTTAAGATCTATATATATGTGTGCCAAATTTCATTCAAATACATCCAGTAGTTTTTACGTGATTGAGTAACACACACACACAGACACCATTAGATTTTTATATAATAGTATAGAAGATATAGGTTATATGTAATTACTTACATTGTTAGGCCATTTTCGAGTATACATTTCGAATCTATTTATTTGTTAACTTATATAATACGAAAATATAGTTTAGAGGAATTTAATAATTGAATGCATTCAAGAAAGTTCGATATAAGAAGACCACTTCAAATGATAAATATAATAAACGGTACCAGGAACTGGCATATACTTTCTCACAAACATATTTAAATTATTAAACAGATTCACTGTGACTTCATAATTGTAGGTGGGGTAGGAGAGGTGATTTATTAAAGTAGTAGATTAACTAATAAATATTATTATTATTATCTGGAGAGAAAACTATTCTATCGATTTCAAACAAATTATTTGCACCAAACACGTCAATTAGGCCTGTATAGATGCACGGAAAAAAGTTTTGAAAATTTTTGAAAAACAACCCCCTTTATGGTCAAAAACTCCCAAAAATCAGTTATAATTATTATTATTAGCTAAACGAGAATTTTTAGAAAGTTGTTGTTTTTTTGCATACGGCTACATTAAAGGCTACAAAACAGCCAAATTTTATCAAAACCGTTAGAGCCGTTTTTTTATAAAAAAAATAATAACTAATTTTTTGGGGTTTTTTTGCCAAAAAGGGGGTTGTTTTACAAACATTTTCAAACCCGTTTTTCGTGCATTTATACAGGCCTACTCAACATTTCTGGTGCAAATTTGTTTGAAATCGATCGAATAGTTTTCGCTCCAGCTTTGTATACATACAAACATACATACATACATACATTCAGACATACAGACATTTTGTAAAAACCTTTTTTTGGACTCCGAGGGTCAAAAAACGGATATTTCCACAACAATCTCAATATCGATTTTTTTGCGATCACTATACTCTCGATACCTAGTATAGAATAGTGAGAAAGTAAAAATGCTTGAAAAATCGCACTGACTTGTATTCTATCTCTGTGGCCTTTTGGCAAAACGATCTCCTAGGTTATCAAACTCAAAATGCTCGAAACTAGTTCTAAAATAAAATTTCAGTTTTGTTTTACTTATCGTAATAAAATTTTTTTTAAAGTAAAAAATAAATCATGTTATGAGCAATTTGAAAACTAAATATGGGAACTCTGATTTTATATATCATCTTCACCAAAAAAACAATACAACCAACCGAACAGCATGCTATACCAAGATGGGTGCATTGGAATTTGATAGAAAACCGTTTGAGAGGAAGGTTTAACCGCTCATTTATCTCTGCTATAAGTTATAGTAATGCTTGGACTCTTGTAAACAAATAAAAAATGTCTCTTGGTTTTTTACAAAATGTCTGTCTGTATGTCTGTATGTATGTATGTCTATATACAAAACTAGAGCGAAAACTATTCGATCGATTTCAAAAAAATTTGTACCAGACATGTCAAGTAGGCCTGTATAGATGCACGAAAAACGGTTTTGAACATTTTTTTAAAACAACCCCCTTTTGACAAAAAAAACCCAAAAAACCAGTTATTATTATTTTTTCTAAAACGACTCTAACGATTTTGGTAAAATTTGGCTTATTTGTAGCCTTTAATGTGGGCTACCCTACCATATGCAAAAAAACCGCATCTTTCTAAAAATTCTCGTTTAGTTAATAATAATAATAACTGATTTTTGGGGTTTTTTGGCCATAAAGAAGGTTGTTTTTTTAAATTTTCCAAAACCTTTTTTCGTGCATCTATACAGGCCTAATTGACGTGTTTGGTGCAAATTTGTTCGAAATCGATCGAATAGTTTTATCTCTAGCTAATAATGATAATATTTATTAGTAAATCTCCTAGTTTAAAATCAACTCTCCTACCCCTCCTACAATTATGAAGTCACTGTGAATCTGTTTAATAATTTAAATATGTTTGGAGAAAGCATGTGCCAGTTCCTGGTACCGTTTATTTATTGAACTATCCATATTACTTCTATCTATACAAATTAATATAGTACTCATATAATTAAGGACGACTACTTTAATTTGCACTACCGGTACTTCTTTTTAAACTCTCGTACTTCAAAGTGTATATTTTGACTGGTTTTTAAAACTCGGATTTTAAAAAAATTTGGGCCAATCTTGCCTTTAATTAGGGTACTTGTCCCAAATGTAAAATGTCATAAAAAACTAACGCCAATTCTGATTTCTGACAATGTTATAATTATGGGTTTATGAAGGTTTACTGTAATTCTACAGAGAAGAGAAATAAACAGGTATTTTAAAAATGTTACTCTTAATATTTATCACAAAAACCAAGTCAATTGATAGCTCTAGCCTATTTGGTAACTAACAGTAGATCAATCTATCTTTTTCCAAGATTTGGGCCAAAGTTAGCTTTAAGGGAAAAGTTAGCCCAGTTGACAGTGTACTGTGATTTTTATTAACTAGTCATAATAAATCAGTGTTCACAGTAATGAATATGGATGGTTAAAGTCTTAATTATTAAAATGTATTGAGGTTAGGCCTATTTCATCAGATCTTTAGGCTATAATTTTCTATGCTGGGATTAGTAATGAATGACATTTCAGATGAGTTTTACAACAGCTATTAGGTCTAAAAATAAAATAATATAGAACACCAATAAATAAACAATGTTTCATCTTTCCAATGCTTTACAAGATTTTCACCTGCAACTTGCGAAACATTTGGGTAGGCCTATATGGTTTACAACAAATTTAACATTATCAGCTGAAGAAATATTTTTGGGAAGGCTTGTAGGAAGTGCTACCAACTTATATATGTTTACAAACTGAAAACATACTGTGATTGTAGAAGTGTAGAAGTTAGTTTAGTTCAGGTTTTGTTTCTATCCTGTTCAATTTAGGGATGAGCATCGATGGCCGATGTTTTCAAAACATCGATGTTTTTATGTCGATGATCGATGTTTTCTACATCGATGGAAAACAACCGATGTTTTTGCTACATCGATGTTTCTCTCCACCATCGATGTTTTAGTTTACATTATTTTTATGCATTTATTTTGATAAATTGACATACTGAGTTAGAGTTTGACAAAATATTGATAGAATATACAGCTTTCAATAAAACATCCATGATTTGTACTACCAAGTATGAGTATGAGTACTCTGTACAAGTCTGTATGTATTGTAACAAAGACAGAGACCGCTTCGGTAATTCTCGGCTGTTTCCGCCAACCTACCCCGATCAAGCGATTACATCTGTCTAGTATCTTCAACCTTCAACTTCATTTACTCTGTGTTCTTTCTATAGTTTCACCTAATGTTTTATCTCTAAATTAAAACTAGGAGCAATTGCAAAAAAGAAAACAATAAACTAAAATAAGATTAACCTACATCGGTTATAAGTTATACATTTATTTACAGTACCCTAATTTCCCAAACATCAATTTTTACATCATGGAAATATTTTAGTTTACGTATTTTGCTTAATTTTCTAAAACCATGACTTTCGAATATATACATCGATGTTTTACGCCTAAAGACATCGATGTTTTCGGGTCGATATTATCGTCACATCGATGGTTACCGCTGATATTAACATCGATGGTGAACATCGATGTTTTAACTATCGATGCTCATCCCTAGTTCAATTCGACAAACGAAAAACGTGTCAATATTGAATATCTTTGGTATGTTCCCATTTGGGATATGGGCTGGGCGTGGAGGGGGGGGGGTGCTACTACTACTTAGGCCTACTACTTTACAACCAGCAATTGAACATTTTGTTGGATTAAAAAAATCTAAGATAAAATCATCCTTTCCGCTTAAAAAAAAAAAACTTAAATCGTGCCACTACAATATTTTTATGACTTCAAAGTTTAAAAAATCTATTTAGGCCTACATAGGAACTAAAACATGAATAAATTCAAGGTAAATGTTCCTAGACCAAGATTAACCCTTTTTTCAATTTGTTTTACTTATAATGCACCTAAATACTATAATGCTCTTCCAGCTGGTGTGAAGGAGGCAGGGTCTCTATTATTGAAGTTTCTTTAATTGGTTAGGGCTTGGCTATTTAACACTGATAATTTGTTTGACAGACTCAAAATGATTTCCTACGTAAAAAATGTATTGCAGTATTTGTAATTATGTTTGAATTCACACTTTTATAATTAAGTATAATATCCTTTTATGCACAGCTGCTGTAAATGTTCTCTTTTGTTCTTCACACATTGTATTTAAAAGCTTGGTGATGGTCCCACAAAACAGGCTTTTCCTTGGGGGATACCTAATTTTGTTTTTATTTTACATTTTATTCTTTGTATGTTTGTCTATTAGTTTTGTGTAAATGTTTATAAACCACTTCAACAATCAATGTTGAATTGATTAAAGAACGTTCAATAATATTAAAAGGTCACTTCAAATGATAATAATTCGACCAGCAAGCTGGACCGCTGACGTGAGTTGAGCAAATTTCCAAAATCAAGTTTATATGCCTATATTTTAGGGTTTCAACCAACAATTTGGGAAATAGGTCTACTCAAGAAGGCGTTGAACAGCTGTCTGTGTGTACGCAATATATTAGTAGAATTTGTTTGCGCCTAATGGCCTCGCGAGTTTGCACACTTGGCTTCGAACCGGGTACTTTTATGGTATTTTATGTTTTGATCGATTTTGGGGGAACCAAGCGAGCTATAAGGTCGCGTAAAAAAACAAAATGTGCAGAATAACACCCTACATTTATATTTTTAGAAAAAACTCTAAAAAAAATTAATTCTCGTAGCAAAAATCAAAAAAAATAGTTACTTTCGGTCAAAAAACGTACTTCCGGTTGTTGGATTTTTTTGGCTAACGAACTCGTCCGAGCCACATAGACAACCAACATGTGTACCAAATTTGAACCAAATCGGACTTAAAATACGGCCGCTAGAGTGCGAACACATATATACATATATATATATATGAATTTTTTTTAACCCCCAAAACGTGTTCTGGGGACCATGATCGGTGCTCATTTGCTACTCCCGACCTTGGGTCTCACCATAAGGGCCACTGCAATAGCTCATTTTTCCTATGGAAATTCGCTAATAAATATACGATTTGAAAATCTATATAATATTATGACTCATTCAAATAAGAAATTTATTCTTAATGATACTTTTATAGAACTAGATGTATATTAAAATATCAAGATTAGGCCTACTGTACTACTAGGCTATCTATAAAAATTAATATAACTCTTATATTTAAACTACCAGTACTAATATTAGTAGTAACTACTTACTGTAGTCATAATAAATCAGTGTTCACAGTACGTAATGAATATGGATGGTTGAAGCCTTAATTATTACGAAAGTTAGTTATGTGATTAGGCCTATTTCATCAGATTTCTAGGCTATAATTTTCTACGCTAGGTTTAGTAATGCATGGCATTTCAGATGTGTCATAAAACTAGGTCTAAAAATAATATTAGTCCTAATATAGAACACCAATAAATAAATAATGTTTCATTTTTCCAATGGTAACAAGATTTTCACCTGCAATTTGGGAAAATTTGAGAATTTGTAGATAAGAAAACTTAAACCATTTAGTTTTTTTTTTTTAGGTTGTAACCCAGTCGTAATAGAAGAATTACTAGCAGTAGGCTACTCTAAAATTTCACCAATTTTTGTTGCTTAAGTTACCTCTTTTTTTATTTGTTGAAATTATTTAGGTTGTAGCCTATTAGAGTTTAAGTTACTCATTAAGATTTTAATTACAGTACCGTGTAATATATTTTTCCAAAAATTATTTTTGTAAAAAAATTTACTTTAAATTTACTAAGTATTACTTTATGTTAAAAGTATTGTTTATTAATAAAACAACTAGGCCTATATATAAATAATAATATACAACAAATATAGCAATATACCGTAGCCTACAACAATAATTTTGTATCTAGCCTACTAAAGATTTGTCTTTCAAAGTGGCTCTAAAAAAGTCACCTAGCCTAACTACATTTAATTTGCACACTGAGGATTATTTGATTTCTTATTTTTTTAGTTACTTTACTAACAGTATTGTGTAGTTGGTTGCCTGTAAGTATAGTAGTTTTATTTAGGCTATTTTGAATAGATTTAAGTTAAAAACCATGTATATCTTACAATTTTATTTTATTCTTAAAAGCATATAGGCCAATTAATCTTATATAAATGTTTTTGTAAAATTTTGTCTAGGCTAGAAAGACACTAAATAGGCCTACTTTTTTCTAAACGACAACTAAGTTTGTAGACAGTATTTGATCAAAACGAAAAAAATATTTTTCTAAATGCTTAGGCCAACTTGTTTGAAAATTAATATTCCATTATATAGGCTATTCAAAACCCTAGGCCTATGAAGTAAACACCACTAATAATTATATCTTATAAAGTAGCAAAATATAATAGTGTTTATAGGCTATGTCTATCGATTTTATAACAATTTATAAAGTTTCAGTGGTTTTAAATGGAATGGGCAAGTTTTACAAAATACGCAGGCCTTATTAGGCTAAGCAATTAATTATGATAACATAATAAGACTGAAAGTGGAGCTAATATTAAATTTAAAATTAAGAAAACTAATAAAATATTTTAATTAGCCTACAATAAATATTAATAAAGGACACGTAGGCCTATTATAACATTGTTCAGATTTAATTTTTAAAATCTAAATAAATTTGTGTATAAAATTGTTTTATCACATTTAACATTATCGATTATAAATCGAAAATGAAAAATTATTATTATCAATAGAACCTAATTACAATGTGACGAATTAATTTATAAAATAAGATAGTCGGTGCATGGGGGGGAGGTGCAAGCATAAAGTAAATAAAATGATAGAAGTGTGCCAATAGAACTAGGCCTATGTAACAGCGAAAGTGTAAACAAACGAAGAGGTTATAATCAGTTGCGTAACTTAAACAGAGTTTATCACAAAATAATTCTTCATAAAGTGAGTTTAAGTTGGATGATTCAGTGTTGGATTTTATTGAACTTGAACCCAATAGTCTTTAGTCTTGTAGGCTACTCGGTTTCAAGGTTATGAAGCCGGTTGCTGGACTGGAATCGTTAAGTTAAACAAAAGATTAATGACTGGTTTACAACGACTTTACCAGAACAACAATCACAATTCAATATTGAATACATTATTACTAATTTAATTAATGATATAAATTTATAAACATTTAAACTAGCTGCTTTAAATAAGTCATAAAAATTCCAAGGTTGAATGCGTATTAAAAATAACTCACCACAATTTTATTGAAGTCGAGAAAAAACAATTAACTATTCCAAATGTAACTTTTATTATCACTGTAATTATTCACAACACTGTTACCAACGTTACGGTTCCGGTATAGGTTACGTTTCATAATGCAGCACTTATGAATAAATCAAAACATAATTAACGATGCATTGTAAAAAAAGCACTCGCGATGTTTTCGTCTGGACGGTGCGGTGAAGTCTACCAACCAGCTTCATGTTGCGTTGCGAGCTGCTCAGACAGACTCGCCTCGTGCGATGTTGCCACATCTCTAGACCGTCTCGCGAACGAAAAAAAACCTTGCTCGCTCACCCAATCAATAGTCTAAAAGAGTGCTTACAAACGACAAATAACTTTGTAATCTTGTTAAATATTTATTTACGTTATTTGCTTAATTTAATCAATCTGTTCTTGTAATGAGTTTTAAAATGCAATCATCCTCTCACTGAAGAAGAAAAAAGTATTAATCTGGCATAGTCTAACAAAACTGATTTACATTTATAAACAATTTTTTTTTGCAGAACAAAGTACAAACAATCTCAAAGATTTACTTTAAAATCTGTGTTTAAAATAATATTATTTGTTTATACTTTTAATACGGGGTAAGTTAATTGACCCTAATATTTATTTACTTATTGATATTATTATTTTTGTAAATGTATGTTACAATCGTTATGTATTTACAATGTGTTATAAATTAATTATAATTAATACACCTTCGTCTTTGATATAACTTATATAGGCCTAATGTACGGGTAGGCCTAGACTATAAAGTTTGAAATCCCTACTAATGTATACCTTAAGCCAATAATTTGTATATTTTGTAAGGACACATTTTGTATTATTTATATAAGGATTGTTTTTGGGTGTAAAAACAATTGGGAGTATCTTTTAGAAGTTCGAAAATAGCTCCAAAAATGTAATATATTTTAATCAAAGTAGGCCTATGTATTTCTCGTAATTCTAAAACATACGAGTCCAAAAAATGGATGTTTGTCGTTAATTAGTTTTGAATATTTTCTGTCAAAATTATTGACATCAAATATAAAAAATCTATATGCTATTTAGATGCTTATAAAGTAAGATTTATGATGTTCAATTAATTGCTAATTATTTAAGTATTTTCTGTCGACCTACACCTACTTATTGCTTCGTTGAGAATATTTTGTTAGGTGCAATTCATTTGACAAAAACTTTGCATTCCACTAATGGCCTACTTGAGTGAACAAAAATTGAATCGTTTTAAAATTAAAACCATAAAGGACGATTAAACTAAATTTGAGAATAGAGACGGGTGAAAACTTAGTTTGTTTACACATTGGTATTGCCTGACCCTGTGCATATTTTAATAACATATGAACCAATTTTGATGCAACTCCTAAAACAAATTTATTGACTCTACGAAAAAAAAAAGTTTAACAGTGTGAGCCAGCCAATTTATACTTTTTAGTGTTAGGATATGTGCTAGTTTTCCTCTTATTTTTTTAAAAACCGTACCTATGAAAATTGTATTTACAAATAAATAACGAATAGTTAAGAAGGGAAACATAAACGGTTCTTTAAAATGATCATTCTGCCATGAAAACTGTCCTTGACAAATATCTTGTACACTACAGGGTATATAAATATAACAGAGCTAGTAATGTCTGTACTATTGTTGCACACAAACTGTTTAACACTGACTGGGCTATTAGATAACCGAATGACTGGTTAGTAGTGTATGTAGGCCTAAGAGAAGTATGAAAAGCGCAATTCATTTCAAGATCATAGATACATTTTGTGTAGGCTAATCTGTTAACGAGTCTTTACTTTAAGATTACTTTTAGTATTACCATTGATTTATCTTTCAGAAACATTATGCTAGTAACAAGATATCATCATTTTTGTGGTTAATGGTCACGTTGCATCGTGGTTAATGATTTTCCAATTAGCACTTTTTATTTTACAATTGTTTATTTTACAAATTATTTGATGTTTTACAATTTCATTACTTTATTTACATTATTTTACATTTTATATTTTTAGTTTCAATTTTATTACCTTATTTTATTTAACAATTTAATGGTTTATTTTCCAAGTTATTTAGAGTATTTTACAATTTAATTACCTTATTTACATTATTTTACATTTTTTATTGTTTTTATTTTACTGTTGTGTTTCTTTATTTTACAATTCATTGGCATATTTTGCAAACTAATTACTTTACTTTAAAATTAAATTATTTCAATTTATAAGTTAACTAGAGGGCTCCACCCCTGCTCGCTTCGCTCGACAACCCCCGCGGTGACTCGCGTCGAAGCAAATGCAAACAGGTTATTTTATATAAACAGGCCCTACTATTAAATTCTAATATGTCTTATTTATTTTAACTATGATGTTTCTTATTTTTAAATTCCTTAATTTATTAAAGGCTTATTCTCTAGTGTTAAGGATAGTCAACATTTTGTCTACATTTCCACCCCTTAGTAGCACGCGACAAAATTTCAATCTATGATAAGGATAGTGTAGCTTTTTATTAGTAAAACTATTTTCTCAATCGGTTCAGTAGTTCCAGAGATTACCTCCTACATACCAACAAATAAACAAACAAATGTTACCTCTTTTTAATATTATTAATAATAAGCCCAAAGCAAAGATGGTAAATAATGTTAAGTGTTCAAATCAAATTATTTCGTATATTTTATAACAGCAGTTATAGTAAAGGTTAAAAGAACCAGCAAGGCTCAGTTCTACATTTTAATAAAAACCTAACCTAAAAGTTAGAAATTTAAATAATTGCTTCAAAGTTTGAAATCAGCTATATTGGAGTAACCAGCTGTTGTTATTTTATTCAATTGGTTGCTATGGTTGATTCATCAGTCTAGGCCTAACCTAAGATTTTTTCCGACTGAATTTACAAATATTGAAATAAAAAATGTTTTTATCAAAATAAATTGTTAGCCTATGTTACTCAGTGATAGTGTAGCTTTTTATTAGTAAAACTATTTTTTCAATCGGTTCAGTAGTTCCAGAGTACCCCCTACATACAAACAAACAAATTTTACCTCTATAATATTAGTATAGATTACTTTATTTGAGAACTCAATCGAAACTGAATATGTCTAATTTACATTTTAATCGTTTTATTTTACAATAATGGTTTATTTTCAAAGTTATTTAGAGTACTTTACAACATCTTATGTTACAAACTAACTGCTTTACACTTCTTTAAAATTAAATTACTTCAATTTATTATAAGTTAATTACTTTATTTGACAAGTTATTCGAAACTGAATGTGTTCAATTTACTTTATTTTAAATTCAGTTACCTTATTTTACTCGTTATTTACTTTTTTTACAATTTGATTACTTTATTTTATGATTTAAACATCCAGTTTTTATTTGATCGACATCCAGAAATATTACCTGGATTAGAAAAATACGAGATATATATTGTTTTATTATATTATCTTAATTATTTATTTTGATTCAAGTTCAACTAAATTTGTTTCATAAAAGTGGGAAATAAGGTTGAACATCGATGGTCGATGATTTCAAAACATCGATGTTTTCATGCCGATGATCGATGTTTTTTACATCGACGGAAATCAACCGATAATTTTGCTACATCGATGATTCTCCCCGACATCGATGTTTTTATATATTTAGGCCTACAGTATTTTTTTGCACTTATTTTGATAAATTAGTCATGAATTGACATACTGAGTTCGACATTAATTTAGAACAGAACCTTGTTTTCATAAGAAGTCAACATCATATATAAATGCAATATTTACGTTTTTATCGATTAGTTAACACTTTCACTGCTAAGGACGCACATGTGAGCTTGACACTGAACACTATGAGAAGCGGCCGACGCACAGTGCTTCGCACGCCATATTGGGAGTATTTTCAATACACAATGCATTGAGTGCTTCGCACGCCAACCCCCGTATTGGGAGAATTTTCAATACACAATGCATTTGCGTGCTTCACACGCCAATCCCCGTATTGGGAGAATTTTCAATACACAGTGCATTGCCAATTTTAAGCCTATGTACTATGGACGCACATGTGCGTCCAATTTAAAATATTAGTGTTTATTATGTAGAAAGGTTAAAAAAAATAATAAAGTAATTTCTACTCATTTAGGCTATAAATCTAAAAATTAAAAGGTCAGTTCCTAGTATAGGAAATACGAAATTTGCGTAGCAGTGACTCTGTTACTTTGATTGTTGTTGTTTCTTTCACCTCAAGAATTATTTTCTTAGGCCTAAGTAAAGTTTTAACAACAATTTTATAAATAAATATCCAGCAACTAACTCTCTTTTTCAGAAATTTACAAAGTATATAGGTAATGTTATTCGGTAAGGCGTATGTCTTAAAACTCAAAACTAAGAAGCAATGGAAATCAACCTTCTGTTAACTTAAAAAAAAGGTTAATAGGTTTTCTAAAGCGGTGACTTTTTTAAATATACATCGATGTTTACCGTTAAAATACATCTATGTGTTCAGGTCGATATAATTGTTACATTGATGGTTACTTCCGATTTTAACATCGATAGTGAACATCGATGTTTTAACTATCAATGCTCATCCCTATTGGTATCCCTTTTCTCAATACTAATTATTATTTACTGTAGAATCCGGATATGTCGTACGATATATCGACATGTTCACTATATTGATATTATTATATATCTCAAAAATGAAAAATACTTTTTATAGAAAGTTTTTATAATTTATTATACATAAGTGTATTTTTTATTTCGTTCAATTTAAATATCAGTTCGTTCGTTACATATCAGTTCGGATATACATAAACAATACTATATCTAAATACAGTAGTACGAATTTTACATTTTTACTGTATATAATGAGCATTAAATAAAAATTACATAGACATTTTTTTTTATTCTGAACAATTTTTGTTCCCAATAAACAATCATTTAAACGTGTATTGTCTGTTGCTAAATTCAATAGGGAGAATTTTACCTCGACATATTTCCATCCATGTTTGATTCCGATACAAACAATTTCTTGGCCTCTTTAGGAAATTGTATAGGAGAGGAGAGGTATGAGAGAGGGGAGAGGTTAAGAAAGTCATTCAATTTCCGCTAAAACTCAGTAGTCATATTGCATATGCAACCCCTTAGAGGTTTACCCCTGGTATGAATTTATGTGCAGGTTGCCTTGATTAAATCACGATTTCCTGCTGTTGTAAAAGAGCCAGACTAAAATTCCGATAACAGCAACAAATAGAAATATTCGTCTATATTTGCACTAGCTGCCGTACTCGCATTGATCGTGTTAAAAATAAAGGACGCTTTTCAAGCTTTCCCTGTAAATCGTTAATTTGTAAAAATGGGTATGATTTATATTAAAACACTAGCTGACACGTACGGCGTTGCCCGTGGTGGTTAGTATTTTCAGTCTTTTTAACGTAATTGTAATCTTTTGAAGTGTTCAGTTAGTGAGTGGTATTTGGCTTTTATATATATAGATCTTAAATAATAAAAGCACTATTGTCATAATAATAAAAGATCTGAAATTATGATTTTAGTAACTTTGATCCCCCCAAACCCCTCCTAAAATTTCGAAATTTGTCATACCCTTTCTTAGAGAGCGCCTAAGGCCCTAGAAGAAGCTACATACCAAATTTCATTCCAATCCGTTCGGGCGTAATTTGAGGATGATCAAAAACGCATTGAAAACGCAAGGAAAAGTGCAAAAACGCCTATTTCTGGCGTAATTTTGGGAGAATCTCAAACATTTTTTAACAGACTACTTTTAGGCCTTAAACGAACCTGAGTACCAAATTTCAACATTTTCTGCCAATTAGTTCTCGAAAAAGCTAAGAAAACGCAAAAAATCGCTAGAAAAACGCGAATATTGGGCGTATATTTGGGATGTTTTCAAAATCCGTTCTTAGTGCGCGTCTAAAGGTCCAACTGAACATGCATGCCAAGTTTGAACGCATTTGGTTCAGCAGATTTTTAGTTCTGCTGATGAATGAATCAGTGCCATTTCGCTTTTATATAGATAGATAAATTACTAGTAGTTCCGTGAACAGTACACCTCGCTCGTTGAAATAACAAAAGTGGTTTTGTGCTTAGATTAAAAATAGTGTGCCAGTAAGGAAGTAAGCAGAAGGTTTAGCCAATGAAACATTATTTTGCAATTCCCGCGATTCCGGGGTTTCTAGTTCTCGTTTTTTTCTTTTCTTGAGCTTTAACTGCTAAAGATTTTCTTTTATGAAGCATTGTATTTTATTTAGTTTAATAATGCGTAAGGTAGCTAAAAATATCGCGTTATTGAGGGAAAACATAGAATTAAATATTTACATACTTAAATAACTAAAACTTAACAATGTATTTACAGTTCCATATCATATTCCAATATTAAAAATAATGAAAACAAACTATGTTAAAGCGTCGTGATAGTAATCTCAACCCATGTACCAACACTTCCCACGCTGTCCAATGGTAATTTTTTGTATGTCCTTTAACGCCGCGAGGTTTTATTTGTTTCATCTCATTTTGTAATTCAAGTAAAGCTAAGTCAGTTAAATTCTTTGATTTATTATCTACACTTTCTTATAATAATATGTCATTTTCGGGCAAAGGATATAGTATTCCTAAATTACTATTCAAAATAGGCCTAGTTTTGTTAGCAGTCTTGTAGTAGGAACATAAAAATTGGTGTTTTCAAAATAATAAATTTTAAATTGATAAATTTGTGTACACAGGTTTATTTAAAACTAAATTACGAAACGTTTTTACACTTATGAAAAAAATTACAAAAATTGTTTTCTACTTTTTATGTAGGCCTAAACTTTTTCCTTTCGTTACTGAACGTGCTAGTTTCCTGAGCTAATAACTTTGTTAATTTTACTTCAATCGTTTTTTTTACTGGCATATATGAATTCTTTGAACCTTTATCTACAAAAAAGCTACGGAACACTATTGAATTGGTTTAGAATAAACGTATAAAAACATGGTTAAAATACAAAACCTTGGATGATTTTTAACAAATTTGAAGTTTACGGCCATTTTGTGAGCTTATTGTTAGAGATACGGAAAAATCAAGGATACAATTTTGTTTGAAATCAAATTTGCTACTAGCAAAATGTTATTAGCTTTTAAATTCGACGTACGGTTAAGCCACAAACTGGCTTTGGAAAAAAGCTTACACTGAGAGAAACGGTACGGCCGCCATTTTAATTTTATTTAAGGGGTTAAAAATGAAAAATGGAAAAACCCGTATATATACATCGCTCGGCCTAGGAATAAGGAACATTCATGCAAAAAATCATCACAATCGGTTAAGGCGTTTGGCCGTAATCGTGAGACAGACAGACGAAATGCCGTACGGCCGAGCTAAAACGGAGACCTTGCTTCGCTCGGTCAATCATTTAATCTTCTTTGTTATATATGTGCTTTCTGTCTTACACTTTTAGTAATACCCAGAATTAGGTCTAGTACTTATAATTTACATTTCTACATTTTCATGATGCTGTACGCGCTCAAGACTTGAGTTAAGCGTGGCGTCCATAACCCAGGTCTACGGCCGTTTTGAGAGTCATGCACAGCATATAAATTAATAATTATGAACAAATTAGGTCTGAAGATTGTAGATGATTCACTAGACGATAAAATATTTGAGTTGCTTCCCTTGAACCGCAGCCAAGAAGCAAAAGTTAAATTTTCTCATCGAAAGTAAAAGTAATTTAATAATAATTCGACCACGCAGATGGACCGCTGACGTGAGTTGAGCAAATTTCCAAAATTAAGTTTATAGGACTATGTTTTAGGGTTTCAACCAACAATTTGGGAAATATGTCTATTCACGACGGTGCTGAATAGCTGCAAAATGGTTCGCACGCCATTCCGCATATTGGGAGTATTTTCAATACACAATGCATTGCGTGCTTCGCACGCCAACCCCACGGTAGAATCCATCACATGGCTTTGAACCGGGTACAGTACTTCTATGGTATTTTACGTTTTGATCGATTTTGGGGGAACCAAGCGAGCTATAAGGTCGCGTAAAAAAACAAAATGTGCAGAATAACATCCTACATTTATATTTGTAGAAGAAATTTAAAAAAAAGTTCATTCTCATAGGAAAATTCTCAAAAAATAGTTACTTCCTGTCAAAACTCGTGCTTCTGATTGTTGGATTTTTTTGGCTAACGAACTCGTCCGAGCGACGTAGACAACCAACATGTTTACCAAATTTGAACCAAATCGGACTTAAAATGCGGTCGCTAGAGTGTGAACACATATGTACATATATATATAGGCCTATGTATGATTTTTAATGACACCTTAAAACGTGTTCTAGGGACCATGATCGGTACTCATTTGCTACTCCCGACCTTGGGTCTTACCATAAGGGCCACTGCAATAGCTCATTTTTCTTATGGAAATTCGCTTATAATAGAATTACGCTTAAGGGTCTTCTATACCTTGCGTAAAACAGCACATCACTTCGTACTAACGTGTTTCGGACGCCGTTTTTCAACCTAAAAAGTTGTGAAACATCTTAAATTGTTCTTAAAGGCTTTTGTCTTATATCTCATAATTGAAAGAAATCGACGGCAACTCCTTTTATTCAACAGCTTAACTGAGTTGAAATCGATTATTTTTAACCCATTTTTGGGAGTTTTAAGCAGTAATTTCCATATTTTAAGCTAACATGTAAAAAATATATAGCCTTTTTTATAACTTAAAGTAGCTTCCCATATTATTAATTTATAAATAGAATCCGAAACACGTTAATACGAATGCATGTTTCAACGATTTTGCGGCTTGAGTCAGACCTTTTTATTAAAACCATACTGTACACTCGGGAGTTTTCTTCAAGGTAAAGAAGAGCCTTACATTTTTATTTTTGTTTATCTTACTACGTATTATTTCACAAATTAACAATTTATAGGAAAAGCTTGGGAGCATTCCTTATTTACATTTTGAAAGAAGTACGACAGCTAACGAATGTAATTGATATAATTACGAAGCACGTCATGTTAAGCCGATTGTGTCTGGCATCAATCTTGACAACTTGCACTTCTTAAGCACAGAATCTTACATTAACGTTATCTTATCTCAGTTAACCGCTCGCTTGACTTGGATTTTGCTAAAAAGAAAAACAAACTTGTTATAGAATCACTTCAGAACCAGTCCCGACACTTTGCGCTCCGTGATAACAAAATAGTGATGGCAGATAGTCAGTCGAACGAGATTCTTGAGGGCAAAGTTTCATTGATAATTTATCTCGATGCCAATAAAACAAAGGAGAAAATCCAACAGTTTATTGTTATTCTGCACTTATTTCCGAATAAAGAAAGAATGTAAACAGTACTTTGTCTGTTGAGTTTTTAGTTTTTGAAGTGAAAACGTTTTAGGCGCACCGACCACTTTTTGGATCAGTTCTTACAGTGATTTCTTCTTCTTCATTGTTTCACACACGTAACTAATTAAACTTGAAGTTTAATGAAACAGATGATCGTAAAAGAAGAAGAAATCGATCCTAATTTTTACTTTCTCCACCCTATACGTAGTATATGGAGAAAGAATTGTTTTCGTAAAAATGTTCGAATTTGAATTTTCAGTTGAATTATCTGTTTTGGTGCTCCCAGAACCCCAAAAAATGGTTTAGTGCAATAATCTGTGTTGGTGCTCCCTGAACCCAAAAATATTTTTAGTGGAATTTTTTGTTTTGGTGCTCCCTGAACCCAAAAAAGTGTTTTTAGAGTGGTGTCTGTCTGTCAGTCTGTCAGTATGTATACACGACCAGAGAGGACACTATTGGTCCGATTTTCATGAAATTTGGTATGTAGGTACTAAACCCTAATATCTCCAGGATTTTTTTTCATTTTTTGGAATTTTTAATTTTTAAGGGTAATTTACCCCTAAAAAGCCATAAAAAACGACAAAAATGCAAATTTCTCAAAAACGGCTCTAACGATTTTGATCAAATTTTCAGTATTTATAGTGCTTAAGATGCCAAACAAAATGACACCACCCGCTTTTATCAAAACTTCGGCGTTTTATAATTATGGGGAAATGTTTAAAAATAAACAAGTTTATGTTGTCAATCTAGCATCGCGGCGGCGACCGCACGGGGTAGCACCATGGTAGCGATCACGGTCAGTAATTCAATGGTCGCGCGATCGAATCCCGCCTAGGGCAATAACTTTTTTATACGATTGACGTAGGTAGAATATTATTTTTTTGTTTGTTCTAAAAAGTAATAAATAAAATGATTGAAAACAATATTATTTTGACTACAGTAAGTTGGGAGAAAGTTTGTGTCAGTTAACTGATACCGTTTATTTTAAATCCTTTTCATTTGTCTCGTAATTGACATTTTTTAAGTACCAAGTTTGAACTTTTTCTTTACACAATAAAAAATGTATAATAAAAGTGAACCGCGAGCCGTTCAGTTTTTCAGTTTTTTTTTCAGCACTCAGTTACAAAAGATTGATCTATAAAATTGGCATGAGGCGATGCCAAAGTGCTCAGCTGCAAGAAATTGCACTGTTTAGATACGGCTATAGAGTGAAGCGCTAGCGTCGCTGGTTGATTTCTTGTTTACTGGAGCAGACCCACTCAATAGCTGAAGCTATGGATTTAGTCACGACATGTGGGCAAATGCACATTGTTCTTCCTAATTTTGTAACTTGTGTTAAATTAGTGTACTTTGTGATACCTCTTAAATGGACATAGAGCTTTCTAATTTTTTTAACTGTCTAAATTTGCTAACTTGGTTGCTATGACAACGAATGTAAATGCATTAAAAAAACTTCTGTTGGTTCTCAGTATAGGCCTAACCTAAAATGATGTTGTTAAACTTTTAATACAAATTAGCTGTTTATATAGCTTTAACATTTAACAACAGATATTAAAATTATAATAAAGTAAGCCTTCCTCGAAGATTTGAAGAACAAAGTGTTGGTTCAGTACAGAAGTGAAAACTGTCATGAATATAAATCGTTGGTTGTATTGGTTTAATCTGAAATTTGATCATTATTTTTATCTTGTCCCATTTAAAATTGAAATTTAGAAAATAACATAAACACGATTGTCTATAGTCTATAAATCAATATAACCAAAGATTTATATTCATGACAGTTTTCACTTCTGCCGGCAATCCCACGACTGCTTTCTTTTTTGTTCAAAAGTTCATACTCAACATGAACTCTGACCCAAAAGAGAACTATTGTGGTGAAAATACCTAAACTCTTTAATTTAAGGAGACAAATATACTCATAAACATGCAGTGTTAGACATAAAATATATTTTTCAGGGCCTAACGCACAAGAATTTTCTGACGAAAATAAAACCCGAACACGTTTTGGGGTGTCATTAAAAATCATATATATATGTATGTACGTATATGTATATATGTGTTCGCACCCTAGCGGCCGCATTTTAAGTCCGATTTGGTTCAAATTTGGTACACATGTTGGTTGCCTACGTCGCTCGGACTGGATCGTTAGCCAAAAAAAATCAATAATCGGAAGCACGTTTTTTGACTGGAAGTAACTATTTTTTGAGATTTTTACTACGAGAATAAATTTGTGGTGGAAAAATCCATGTGGTGGATTCTACCGCGGGGTTGGCGTTCGAAGCACGCAATGCATTGTGTATTGAAGATACTCCCAATATGCGGAATGGCGTGCGAAGCACGCAATGCTTTGTGTATTGAAGATACTCCCAATTCGCGGAATGGCGTGCGAAGCATTTTGCAGCTATTCAGCACCGTCGTGAATAGACCTATTTCCCAAATTGTTGGTTGAAACCCTAAAACACAGGCCTGTAAACTTAATTTTGGAAATTTGCTCAACTCACGTCAGCGGTTCAGCTGCGTGTCGAATTATTTAATTATTACAGAGGTCGAGCCTGCTCGCTACGCTCACCGACACCCGCGGCTACTCGTGGCGAAGCAAATGCAAACAGACTATTGTCTACTCTGATATTTTCACAGCAATTACGATTGATTAGGACAGTGGCGCTTGAATCCGGGGTAGGGTGATTTGTATCCTGACGCATGCGTAGTAGGACCAGAGTTTTTGCATAAATGACCGGACTTTTTCATACTAGCTGACCCGTGCGCATATTTCACAAATTATGAGTCCTACTTACCTGATTTAACACGTTTATTTAATTAAGGAAATTACTTTTATTTATTTACGTTGGTTTAATTTGATTGATTTGTGTGATAGATTACACTTGCGTGTAGATTGTAAACATTCTAACAAACAGTTGTCATGTTAGTTAAACAGATTGTTAATAGATGGCGCCTTTCATTAGGAAACACATGAACTTTCATATGAAAGTTTATTAATCAATTTTTTGAAACGAAACATTAATTTTAAGCATTTTGTCTATGTTTCGTCAATAGTGGGGAATATGAGCTTTAAAATTATGTTTGAATCATTAATTTTGATTAAGGGAGATATGCCATGGCCACAAAAAAAACAACGAATGAACGCTCTTTATCAACATTGCGCCGATTGAAAAATTACTTGCGTTCCACGACGAGTGAAAATCGACTAAACGGATTGGATGCACTAAACATTCATCGTGACGTTGAAGTTCATTTAGATGCAGTACTAAACGAGTTTTTGTCTGTGCACGGACGCATCAATTTATTCGAGGAATAGTTTAATGCAAGTTTTATACCTTCACTTGAAATACTAAAAAATTAACTTTCAAATGTAAATGAGTGTAATTTTACAATTTAATATATCATACCAGTAATAACCCGTGAAAAATCACAGGCAGATTAATTTGATACACATCAGAAAATACATAATTTAAAAAAATACTATTTAAAAATACCAAACTAAATCTAGGCCTACCTAACTATGCTGACGGGGATTTTTAACTCGGTAAATGTGTACATTTAATTATAAGGATTATAAAACTGTAGGCCTATGTGTTAAAAATTTGGGGTCTTTTCTGTTATATCCCCGCATTTAGAAACTATTTTGTTATGGCAACAGAAATGCAAAAATAATAATAAAAAATACCTAAAGGGTTCTAACCTAACCTATTTAGTCACAGTATGTTTACCAGTATTCAACATTTAACAGTATAATGTAAAACAACGTCGTTGTCTGAAAAAATATTAGGCTAGAGTCGAATAGTAAAGTTACGCGTTTGCGATAACCCTTATCTAATATCAAGAAAAGCTGGAAACTTTCTTCCTTACATCTTATGGAGTAGTTATAAATAGTTCATATTTACTTTTTTTGTTTGTGTTTGCCTTACTGGACTGGGTATAAATATTTCATAAATACCTGTGTATCACTTGTTTGTGCTGCTCACAGTCCTGCTTAATGTCTCTATATTTAACGAGACCAATAAATATAGAGGTCTCGTTAAATATAGAGACATTAAGCAGGACTGTGAGCAGCACAAAAAAGTGATACACAGGTATTTATGAAATATAAATAGTTATTTGGACATTCCCGATTAATCCTCATTCTATAGAAAATAGTTTGAGAATAGAAAATAGTTTTAGAAAATAGTTTGTAAATGCGGGGATATAACAGAAAAGACCCAAAATTTGTATTTATACTGTATACGTTATTATATAGGCTATTTAATGAAAGATAAAAAATATTATACTTTAATTGTTTTATTTTCTCACTATACTATAGTATAGAGAAAGTATAGTGATCGCAAAAAAAAATTCGATGTTGAGATTTATGTGGAAATATCCGTTTTGGGACCCCCTGAGTCCAAAACAGTGGTTTTTACAAAATGTATGTCTGTATGTCGGTATGTATACAAAGCTAGAGCGAAAACTATTTGATCGATTTCAAAAAAATTTGCACCAGTGATGTCAAGTAGGCCTGTATTGATGCACGAAAATCTGTTTTGAACAATTTTGAAAAACAACCCCTTTTTTGGCAAAAAACCCCCAAAAATAAATTATATAAGCTAGGGTAAAAAAAACAAAATGTGCAGAATAACATCCCACATTTATATTTGTAGAAAAAACTCAAAATCAAATTCATTGACGAAGGAAACTTTCCATTCAAAAAACGTGCTTCCGATTGTTGGATTTTTTTTTTTGCTAACGAACTTGCCCGAGCAACGTAGATAACCAACATGTGTACCAAATTTGAACTGAATCGGACCTAAAATGCGGCCGCTAGAGTGCGAACACATATATATATGATTTTTAATGACACCCCAAAACGTGTTCTGGGGACCATGATCGGTGCTCATTTGCTACTCCCGACCTTGGATCTTACCATAAGGGCCACTGCAATAGCTCATTTTTCCTATGGAAATTCGCTAATAAAAGTTCAGCTCCTAGCATAGGAAATACGAAATTTGCGTAACTGTTCACCTACAGTATTGACAACTAAACTAACCTAGCGACAGCCTATAGTAACAATCTGTATTAAAATCGTTTTTACTACATCAGAATCGCTTGAAACAATCTGTTTGAAAGATTTATTTCCCGTTTACTTTTTCTACCGCGTAACAAATCGACAGAAAAACAAACAAATACAATATGAGAAGAAAAAAAACGAAAACTCGAGAACAAGAAATATTTAACACATGACAGCTGGAAGAAAGCATCATAAATAACGCAGCGAATAACATTATGATAAAGAAATGTATAAATCGGAAGGTTTCTGAACAAATAGTGAGGTGGGGGAGGGAGTCCAGACATGCGTGGTGATTTGGCAACACTGTAGGTTTTTGTTTATGTTGGTTAGCTTCTCTGAACCGAGCACATGCGTTCCTTCTTCATACGTTCTTTCTTTGCGTTTGTTAGTGGTTCCTTCGTGATGAATTGGTAGTCTTTAGTAGACATAGTTTTGTAGGCATGTTATTCAATTTTACTTTCTCACTATACTATAGTATAGAGAAAGTATAGTGATCGCAAAAAAAAATCGATGTTGAGATTTTTGTGGAAATATCCGTTTTGGGACCCTGAGTCCAAAAAAGTGGTTTTTATAAAATGTCTGTCTGTATGTATACAAAGCTGGAGCGAAAACTATTCGATCGATTTCAAACAAATTTGCACCAGACATGTCAAGTAGGCCTGTATAGATGCACGAAAAACGATTTTGAAAAATTGTGAAAACCAACCCCCTTTTTGGCAAAATAAAACCCAAAACATCAGTTATTATTTTTTTATAAAAAAACTGTTGTAACTATTTTGATAAAATCTGGCTTATTTGTAGCCTTTAATGTACCCTACCATAGGCAACAAACAGCATCTTTCTAAAAATTCTTGTTTAGCTAATAATAATAACAATAACTGATTTTGTTGGGTTTTGGCCATAAAGGGGGTTGTTTTTCAAAAATTTTCAAAACCTTTTTTCGTGCATCTATATAGGCCTAATTGACGTGTTTGGTGCAAATTTGTTCGAAATCGATCGAATAGTTTTCTCTCTAGCTAATAATAAAAATATTTATTGGTTAATCTCTACTTTAATAATTCACCTCTCCTACCCCACCTACAGTTATGAAGTCACAATGAATCTGTTTAATAATTTAAATATGTTTGTGAGAAAGTATGTACCAGTTCCTGGTACCGTTTATTTGTTATAATTTAATTTACTCTATATAATAGTTAATTAATACAAGCGTAAATTATATCGTACTCTTATTACCATCACAGTTGATGTAAACATTATTTTATTTTTTTAAATATATATGTTAAAAGTGCAATATATACATTGCAACATTGGTTAAATAAAAGTGCAAACATTTGCAAAAGTTTGGTTTCGTGTAAATCAGATTTTAAAATGCGGTAGAAAATCAACAGCAAAATAAATATTGGACGTGCTTTAAAGACCCACTTGGAAGTGAAAACTTCTGTGACCAGTCTAAATTCTCAAATCAATATTATTATTTTTTTTTGGTTTTTAAAGGCGAAAAACCTAGGTGGTTATCATCGCCTGCCAAATCAATATTAAAGGAGCGCATAAGGATCAATAAATTTATTGAGTTACATGTTTTATGTACGGAGTGTCCCCGAACTCTCTGGTCCCCTTTTGTGGATATGTTCCTGGGATACAGACAAACATATTTCACAGTATAAACATGGGTCTATGATGCTTATTTTTTTTACGTCTGTCTGTCAAATATCTCAAAAACCGCTAACTTTACAAAAAAAAATTACAAGAGACAAAAAGTTTACTTTTTTAATGACAAACACAATGGTTTTTTTATTTTGTCTGTAGCTCAAAGGATAACAGAGATATTGACAAAAAAAAAGGAAAAATGTATTTCTTGGTAGTTGTCAACAATACTCAGAATTACTCGAGAAACAAAATACTTTAAAGTTATTATGACTAAACTAACAAGTTATTTGCATAATGTTCCGAGCACTTTCTGAGCTGATTCCACTAGAAAAAATAATGAAAAAAGTTCATATATTCATAGGTCTGGAAATGCTTCGTTAGAGAGTTACAGCTTTCGAAATATTTTACCCGTGTTTCAGATTACGCAGAGAAACGAATCATTATTGAAATATGTAGGGCGTTATTAATGTGTAAAATTTAATTTAATTTTCGTAAAATGAGCAGATAAACTTACTTTTTTTTGTCAATATCTCTATTATCCTTGAGCGGAAGACGGATAAGCGAATTCTGGTCTCGGGACAGTTGTCCACCATCAGGGGAACCTTAGAAAACATATTTATAAAAACCCCCAACCCCCCTCATCTTCCTACCATCAACATCTACATCAATAATGAAAACAATTGTTTATTACAAAGATCAATATTTAAGATTTCACAAAGTCTGCATGCAATAAACTAGAGAAAAGTTTGCGTGATCACAGAAAGATAACAAAGAATTCCGTACCTTAAGGGTCTGCTCCAGCGAAATATAAAGCAACTGACGAATCCAGCACTTCACCCTATAGCGGTGTGAAAATCCAAACAGTGGAGTTTCTTGCACCTAAGAGCTTTACCATTGCCTCATTTAAAATCAATTTAAAAATCTATCTTTTGTAATTGCGTGGTGAGAAAAAAATACAGATCTGCTTAAGGCAACACGGGAGAAGTGTATACTTTTTTTAACACAACTTACGAAATGAGGAAGCACAATGTCCATTTCAGAGGTATTACCAATTAAACTATTTTAACACAACTTATGAAACGAGGAAGCACAATGTCCATTTCAGAGGTATTACCAAGTAAACTAGCAGAGTATACTCTGCTTTACAAAATTTTCTAAGATGGAGTAAAAATAAAATTTACGAAATCGATTTAGAAGCAATTTTTTAGGTCACCACTTTGAAATAAACAATTTTTGTCTCTAGAAATTTTTTCTTAAAACTCTTCCTTTTTCGACATATTAGCAACTTTATGTCGATTTATTTCAACACGTTTA
>JAGFPH010004700.1:71010-81127 GCA_018207615.1 Philaenus spumarius
ACCATTTTGTTTTGGGTGGTCCAATTTTTATTTTCTTTATGTCATTTTCCTAGTCTTAAATAGACCCATAAAATTAGGTATCACACGACCATACTTCCCATTTAAAAATTTTGAGTTGCCACTAAAATCCTCCATTTTTAGGGGACACTCAAATTTTCAGTTTGCTTCAAAAGATAATTTGGGTTAAGTTACTATCTTTCCCCAAAGGATACTTGTTTGTTTTAACACACACACAAGTTAAAGGGGGGGGGGTGACTTTATAACCACCCTGTATATTAGTAGGCCTAAGGTTACATTGAAACTTGCAATATTTACACAAACAGTATAGGTTATAATTATTATTTCGCTTAGGTCTTTATTTAAACACTTAAGGCTCGGGTCAATAAATTCAAAACGGCGAAGTTGGCTACCAATTACAATGTTAAAATAACCTAACCATACCTTCACTTTTAAACATATTTTTGTGTTCTTTTCGTCAAAAAATATTGCTAAGGTTTTCTTTGCAATATCTCTTTTTGCAACCGAGTAAAAAATTAATAAAGTTTTCTATTTTTATATCATACGTTTATGAAAACAATAAAACGGTTTTTGAAAATGTATTCAGCAATCAACATCCGCATATGACAATACTTCAAAATGAAACCCATTTTTTAAATTTATTTCTCTAATTAACGGGAAAAAATGACTTGTTCTGTAGCATTGCTCTTATGGGAATCAGATTCAATATGGCGGACAGGGTATCCCCCCCCCCCCTTAAACTAATATTTCAAGCTCGATATTTATTTATTGTTGGAAATATATTATACATTGTTGATGCGACCAGTGAAAGGTGATGACGGCTCCTAAACACAATATTACCATGCACCACGTGACTGAAAAAGGTATTTTTCGTCACTTTTTCACACAACTTTTGGATAGTTTTCTTAAACCCTAACACCACAGGCTTTTTAGAAATTATCTACAGTGCTTTCAAAAATATAGAGGGCTTTGTAACTTTATGAACAAAATTTTCGTAAATGTGTTCTTAAATAATTAACAAATCTTAAATAAACTCCTTTTAATCGGGGCAGAACTGTATCATTAAATATTTATCTTTTGTGAACCAAACTTTAGCTCCTTCCCCTTAAATTT
This sequence comes from Philaenus spumarius, assembly GCA_018207615.1. NCBI lineage: Eukaryota > Metazoa > Arthropoda > Insecta > Hemiptera > Aphrophoridae > Philaenus > Philaenus spumarius. The sequence continues at coordinate 72,142 of JAGFPH010004700.1, forward strand.
TGTGGGTTTTGATTATCTATAGCATGTAATACCTTTTTGTTGGATTGGAACCATAGAAAAACGACTATGACATACACAGAGTGGTCTTGTAAGTGCTCCTTTTTTTCAGGTACGTAACCCGGAAAAATGTCTTTCTGCCAGCATTTTAAAATCGCCCCCCAAGACAAGCAAACGCACATTACATAAATGCCGCAGAGTAAAAATTGAATTCTTGGTTTATTATTTAAAATGTAATTCAGTAGTATCTTATATTTAAAATGTACACTAATGGAATTATACAGAAAATGTTGTTTGTGTTAAATATTTGTTATTATTTATTTATTTTCAAGTTAAGCAAAAAGTGCACAACCAATTTCTCTCAAAATTACGTGTTGATAATGTAAACCATATTTATGATCAAAAAATCTTGAAATTTTATTAGTTTTAAAGGAAATAAAACTTCACGCCTAACCCCTCATTCAAGTCTTTTCCATAGAGATTCAAACAAATACATATCTTTAATTATACACAATTTGTTTAGTTACTTGCATATAACATAGTAAATAAATACTTTCCTCCGTTGATCTATTTGTTATGATATTTTACAAAACAAACAACTTACTGGTAAGCAGAAAACTTACTTTTAATATTCCCCGTAGGTTAAATTTACATTTCTCTAGTATTGGCGAATCCACATGCATAATTTTGACTGACAAGTCAAATTATGTAAAATTATTCACGTATGTATTACACAAGGAGACTGTTCACCAAAGAACCTACCTAAATAAAAATCTCAAAAGTTTTCTACATCTCAAACAGCCACAGAAAACGTCGAAATAAAGCCATCAAGTTTTTACTGAAAACACAACTTAAGGGTCGGCTCTAGTAAAACAGAAAGCAACCTGCGACTCCCTATAGCGGCGGTAGGTTACGCGGACATTGCTCATCCTAAATCCATTTAAAACCTGCAATTATTCAAAAATAGCGTTTTAAAAAAAATACCAAACTCTTGGGGACGAAATTCTTCATGCGAATGGCTTGGTAGTTTTTCGCTATAATTAATAGTTACAACGTAAAAAACATTTAAAATCACCCTACAGCGGCGATAGGTTACACGGACATTGCTCAGCCTAAATCCATTTAAAACCAGCAATTGTTCAAAAATAGCGTTTTAAAAAAAATACCAAACTCTTGGGGACGAAATTCTTCATGCGAATGGCTTGGTAGTTTTTCGCTAGGCCTATAATTAATAGTGACAACATAAAAAAATACTAAAAATCAATGTTTTAAATTGTTAATGAATATTAAACAAATTATTTTTCTTAGTTTTGAAAAAGCCATTTGCATGCATATTGACCATAGCTTTAAAATGACATATCGTTTATAATTTTCCGATCAAAAATGAAGGAAACATTTGGATTTTAATTTAACATTGGTGTTATGGATTGTCAGCCAACATGGCCGACAGCTAGAGCCGACCCTTAAGTGGCAATTTACAAAACAAAACACGTTTTAAAACCTCCTGAACTGATAATTAATTTCTATCGTCACATTTAAACTTTTAAAAGTTAAACATTTTCTCGTCGTCTGTCACGTTAATGTTTTTAGAACATATAAAGAAATATGATAATAAAGTTCAATCTATAGGTTATTGCCTCAACTGGGTCTGCTGTAGTGGTGGCCATCTTAGATATTTATCCCGTTGAAACAATGTTAAATTTAAAACCATTTATTTCGTTTATCTTGTATTATAAAATGGTTTTCAAGGTATCATTATAACCACAGTCACAATACGCATTGTTTTGCATTTCATATTTTTTTAATTATCGGTCATTTGTCACGTAATTGAATTTTTTAAGTACCAAGTTTGAACTTTTTTCTTTACTTAACAAAAGTGTATAATTAAAAGTGAATCACAAGCCATATCAGCAATTTTATAAAGAATATTCAGTTTTTTTCTTCTTTTTTTTCAGCACTCAATTACAAAAGATGGATTTATAAAATGGTTTTAAATGAGGCAATGCCAAAACCCTCAGCGGCAAGAAATTGCACTGTTTAGATACGGCTATATGGTGAAGCGCTGGGATCGCTGGTTGCTTCCTCGTTTACTGGGGCAGACTCTTAATGGGAAATAATAAAATTTTAAATTGAAAGAAAATTAAGACATGGTTTTTCTCAGTTTTTGTCCGCCATCGAAAAATTATTTATCTTTCGACACTTTAAATTGTCACCATTTTATTTTAAAATAGTATAAAAAAGTAAATGTGTGCGGTCGTGGGACCCACGTCAGGAACGAAGTTCATCACGCCTTTTCTTCAATGCTTTTACCAGCCTTTAAGGCAACATACACACATAATTTTAATCTTTCAATTGCCGCTTATTATTAGATATATTTTACACAAATATTTACTGTTTCCATACGTTTAATGTTATTATAATAAAGGTGTAGAATTAATAAACTTATAACATCAAAGCTAAGATGGTAAACACAGTTAAATTACCTTTCGTTGTAAATACATTCAATAAGCATAAAATGTTGGTTCATCCGTCTAGGCCTAACCCGAAATTATTGCGTGTAATTTATTTTTATTTTACCTGTCTTAACGGCAATATACATACAATAATTTTAGCCCTACATTCATTGCCATAGCAACCAATTTGGTAACGCTTTTTTTGTTACTCGTATTTATATTTAACATTGCCATAGCAACCAATTAATAACACTTTTTTTCGTTACATTTTTTATTTGTTAACTCATATCGCATCCCGCGTTAAGGAACTACGTTCCAAAAATGTCATTGATTTTAGCGCAACTTTAACGTAAATAACCCAATTGTGAACCCAATATATTTATTTTTCATAGTTACGTTTTCAGCGTAGCTACAGTTTCGTGAACCACCCTGTGCAATTGTAACGAACAACAATGTAACCGTCATAATCCCATTGTTGTGATTTAGCGGAATATCTGCCAGCTTTGTCGGTCTTTAAATGTTATTCCATTGTTGTAACAGTGCAGTAAGTTTACGAGTTGGAACTAATGTAATAATATTGGCTTTATATAATCAGCACCAAGAGAGAGCGAGAGTGGCAAAGAGTGAGATCAGAGCGAGGGAGTGAGACAATGACAAGTTTACGAGGCTAAAGCGAGCAACGAGAGCAAGAGAGAAAGAGTTGTGACCTTGAAACCACCTTGCACGCTATACTCTGTTTAGTAAAGGAGAGCTGAAGCTGAGATTGGCGGGAACGTTTCGCTGTCACATGTCTGTCGTGACGACTGTTTGCATACAAGGAAAGCTAACAATACGCATGAATAATCGGGTTTACAAATAGAAGCAGAAGTTCCTTGCGTGCATCTTTAGAAAAGCAACTAGTAGTTCTGTGAACAGTAGACGTCGCTCGTTGAAATAACAAATTAATATGGTTTTGAGCTTAAGTTAAAAATAGTGTGCCAGTCCTGCCAGTAAGGAAGTAAGCAGAAGGTTTAGTCAGTGTAACATTGTTTTGCAATTCCCGCGATTCCGGGATTTCTAGTTCTTGTTTTTTTTTTCTTGAGCTTTAACTGCTAAAGATTTTCTTTTAGAGGCATGGTGTTTTATTTAGATTAATAACGCGTAAGGTAGCTAAAAATATCGCGTTATTGAGGGAAAACATATTTACATACTTAAATAACTAAAACTTAACAATGTATTTACAATTCCATATCATATTCCAATTTTATAAATAATGAAAACAAACAATGTGATAGTCGTGATAGTGATCTCAACCCATGTACCAACCAGCACTTCCCACGTTGTCCAACGGTAATTTTTTGTTTGTCCTTTATCGCCGCGAGGTTTTATTTGTTTCATGTTATTTTGTAATTCAAGTAAAGCTAAGTCAAATACTTTTATGAAATAATAATTTACAAGTATACAGTTCAATTCTTTGATTTATTCTCTATACTTTCTTATAATAATATGTCATTTTTGGGCAAAGGATATATTCCTAAATTACTATTAAAAATAGTTTTGTTAGCAGTCTTGTAGTAGAAACATAAAAACTGGTGTTTTCAAAATAAGAAATTCGTAATTGATAAATATTTTGATACAGTTCTATTTTGAACTAAATTACTTTTTAAAACCAAAAATGTTTTACTACTTTTTATGTAAGTTGAACTTTTTCCTTTCTTTACTGAATATGCTTGTTTCTTGAGCTTACCGTTAGAGATACGGGAAAAAATCAAGAATACAATTTTGTTGAAAATCATATTTGCTACAAGCAAAATGCTATTAATTGTTAAATTCGACTTGCTGTTAAGCCACAAACTGGCTTTGGAAAAAAGCTTACACTGAGAGAAACGGTCCGGCCGCCATTTTAATTTTATTTAAGGGGTTAAAAATGAAAATGGAAAAAACCGTATATATGCATCGCTCGGCTTAGGAATAAGGAACATTCTTGCAAAAAATCATCAAAATCGGTCAAGGCATTTGGCTGTAATCGTGAGACAGACAGACAGACAGACAAAATGCCGAACGGTCGAGCTAAAACGGAGACCTCGCTTCGCTCGGTCAACAAATACTTACCTTCAAGGCCGTAGCCAGGAAAACCTATCGGGGGGGGGGGGGGTTTGAATTTAAACCCTTTTAATGCGTTCACTGCTAAGGAAGCATATGTGAGCTTGACACTGAAGACTATGAGAAGCGGCCGACGCCGACCCACAGTGCATTGCACGCCAACCCCCGTATTGGGAGTAAGTATTTTCAATACACAATGCATTGCGTGTTTTGTTAGAGTAAAGTATTTTTGTGGAACCTTCATAGTTTTCTTATTTAATAGATCACTTCAAGCTCACAAGAGAGTAAGGCTGTAACCTACTGCATCCATGTGCATTGTACGTTGTAGTTTAATCAAGTAAATCTAAATATCAGTATGTATGCAATTAGGCGATGATAACCACCTAGGGTTTTCGCCTTTATATTATAAAAAAAAAGTATGTATGAAATGCACAATGATGTAAAATAAGTTGCTGGATCCTCTGTTGTGTTGTCCATTTTATAATTTAATTTGCACTTTTTAAACCTAGAATTAATTTTTACTACTTAATTTCGGGATTTGGGGGGGGGGGGGTTCGACCCCCTATAGAGGGTGATTCTGTAATTCGCGGAGATAATTCAGTGAGTGATCAAAAATGTGAAAATAAAGAAATAACTTCCTATAAACGTCCTATATATATACGTCCGTAAACGCATCTTTTACCAATCATCAGCCGTTTTGTTCCATTTACTAAATAATTTATATCTCTAAAACGCGGGGACGTTGCTACAACAAATATTTGGGGGGGGGGGGGGGGCAAAATCTAAATTTTCCCAACTTCTGTGGTGGGGGCTCCAACGCTCAGAAGGGGTCTCTAGGTTATGTTGTGTGGAATAAATCCCAGTGGAGATGGGGCCAAAGAGGGTCGCCCTCGGATTTTTTTGAAAAATGGAATTCTCTGCTTTTTGAATAGTAGGTTTTTTAACACTGCACGCGTGCTATATTGAGTACAAGAGTTTTTTATTTTTTACAAGAATTTCAACATGGTCATCAAATTATTGGAAAAAATTCCCCACCATTTTCTTTTCCCCAATATTTCCCGCAAACGGTGGGTCAGTGATGCCACATTAACAAGGGTTGGAACTAAATTTCCCAGAATAACATATAAAAGAAGACAATGCATTTATTTGGTACAAAATTATTTTTATGTGCCCAACATTTTTGGATTGGAAATGATAACTTGTTATTTTTTGTAAATGTTGGTAATTAACAACCAAAACTTTCGAAACCCAAAGTTGGAGTTTTTTAGTATTTTGCGTGCAATTTAATCCCAATATCAAAATCCCAACATTTTTTCAAAATCTAAAATTTCCCAATTTTTTGTATTTTAAAATTATTAGGGAGTTACGCCCCCTCTATAGTGACGTCCCTGCTAGAACGGCTTGTCCGATTGAGTTGAAGTTGTGCACGGTACTCTACGATGTAAGAACCTGGTGTAATAAAAATAATCAACTCTTTACAATAGTTCGTTTCAAAATGGCAGCCATTTAAAGATTTTAAATAATTAAAAAACGGTAACATTTTTAAAAAATGGCAAGTTTTGTAGCATGTCGAATGACATAATGGTCAAAAATATCAGATAAAGGGAAATTGTCTATTAGTCCATTAAGTGGATTACGTCTATTAGTTTGGCGGGTTTTACATATAGCCTACTAGTTAGCACCAAAGTATATGTCATAATTATTTTGCAAGACAGATTAAATAGGTTGAACGCCGATTTACAGTTAACTACCCTAAGTTTAATAATGAATGTTAAGGTTATGTTTAAACCAGGCTGAAACATTTTGAAAATAGTTTGAAAACAAATGTAAATGTTTAAAATTATTTTTCAAGGTAAACGCTCTGCGCAGTCATCGTCGCCATAATATAAGACCATTAAATGAATCCGCATAAATTCAACAATTGAAACACGAAAGTACGACAAATAATTCACAACACATTACTAAAACTCGTTAACAAACATAGTGTGTACCTAAACACTTCCAGTCATATTTAAGCGATGAAGAAACGCTAACACTATATCAATGGTTTGTGTATACATTGGTATACAATGGGATCATCCGACTGCATTGGTAAGCGAAACCTCCTTACTTTTGTGGACAAAGTGGCGCAACAGAAACACAAGGGTCAGCATGGAATGGCCGATGCGCAGTCGAGAAACCACCACTTCCATTCGACGGCTTCGCGTTTTGACGATGTCAATGGACGGACTGTATCTTTAATCTATATCGTAATATATTATTGTTTACCCATTCTTCCTCCAGGGGCAGTGCACATGGACTCGGACCATCGTCGGTCCCGCGATAAAAAAAATGATTTATTACAATTTTAATTAAAGATTAAGTTTGTATTATTTTGTTCACACAAAAAGTAGGCTACTCCTAAAATACAGATTTTTGAAGAAAGTGTTAATTCGGGCGTTGACACATCTCAATAAATGAATTTTTAAATATTCTAGAAATATGTTAACTTGTATTAAGGCTCGGCAGACCCAACCACCATTTTGTATTTTAACTCCTATTAGAGGAATTTTAAATGCTTGACACGATTACTGGAGTAATAATGATCAGAAAATTATTCTGAATATGTCAATTTAAAGGTTAGGCGACTAGGACAGTCCGAATGTTCATATCATTATTTAGTTTTTTTAAATAGTTTTTAACTAAATTTGGTTTTTGAAAGTCAAAATCAAAGTTTACTATTTATTTCCCTAAAATTTCGAATTTTTTTAAACCCTTTCTTAGTGAACGCCTGAGGAAGCTACATACCAAATTTCATTCCAATCTGTTCGGTAATTTTGCAGAAATCGTGATTTAGTAATTTTTACCCCCAAAACCCCCTAAAATTTTCAATTTTTTCAAACCCTTTTAAGTGAACACTTATGGCCCTTGAGAAAGCTACATACCAAATTTCATTCCAATCCGTTCGGTAGTTTTGAAGAAATCGTGATTTAATAACTTTGATCCCCCCCCCAAACCCCCCCTAAAATTTCGAATTTTTTCAAACGTTTTCTTAGTGAGCACCTACGGCCCTAGAGGAAGCTACATACCAAATTTCATTTCAATCCGTTCGGTAGTTTTTGAGAAATCGTGATGAGTGAGTCAGTGAGTGAGTGGTATTTCGCTTTTATATATATAGATGTAAAAATCTCACCACATTCGAGGTGTAATTACCTTTCTAATAAAAGAAGTTTAAATGAATTTAGATAATTTATGATGAAAAAAATGCTTTATTGTGAAAGCATGTACGCGCCATACGTTGTTCCTATTGGAGTGTTTAGCCTGCACTCTGGTGGTTATCCCATCAACTTGTTGCTCGCGGAAAAATACTAGAAAAATAATATATCCATTAATTTTGAACGTGTGAGAGAAAGCTGTGTTTAGTAACACAAACTGACATAGATTGTCACCCTTACTCATTTCAGTACGTTTACAGTCAAGGTTACGTCTGTTCCCGCCTTTACGAAAATGCCCTATATTTGCTAGAGGAAGAATGAAACGCACACAAACTTAACGCTAGTAGCTCTGCCAGAGGTCAACTCAGAAATATTTTTTCACTCCTGCTGAGGTTTAACTACAATAACCATCCGTCCAGTAATATATACGTATTTAAAACTACTTCGATCACATGAGAGAGGAGCGAGATAGGCTAGGATAGCGATAGGCGTGCGAAGCACGCATCATTCACCCCTAGTACACATAATAATCAAACTTGACTCGCATGAAAAAAGTAAGTGCACTAAACAAAAGAAATTGCTCTTCAGAATCATGCTAAAATTCGGCGGAAGACCTACTAGACCTGTTACGGTTATTTTCGAATAATTGGTAAAAATCGATTGACCCTTCAAAGAGCCGTCTTTTCGGCGCAAAACTACGTGACGGTCGCAACAGCACGAAACTTTGAGGTTTATTCACCTTAATTCCATTACCGATTGTTTTCAACATTTAGTCCGCAGCATTGTGTCAGGCCAGGTGCTAGTCTTTGGTTGACACGTATTGGTCCGTTGTGTTGCAAGCTCTACCAGCCAACTTCGAGAGCCGGCACCATCAAGGTTCGCGTCCTTTAAACCATTCCACGCTCTGAAATGTCAACGCCTATAATATATGCCTCTTGGGTGTTATGGTTTTGCCAATAATCTATTCATCCTCAAGAAATAATAAACCTTAGCGAAGACAGAGCAAGCAGGAAGTATAATTATAAAGGTCAAGAAATTTTCAACCATTTTTTGTTAGGTTTTTATTGATTTTGGGCCAAACGAACTCGCAATTCTGTGTATATGTGTCTCTTGGGTGTTATGGTTTTGTCAATAATCTTTTCAAAAGCGAAAAATAATTAACCTTAGCGAAGACCGAGGAAGCAGGTAGTATAATTATAAAGATCAAGAAATAATCAACGATATTTTGTAGGTATTTATGGATTTTGGGCCATACGAACT
>JAGFPH010004701.1:34599-53503 GCA_018207615.1 Philaenus spumarius
AGTATTGGGAGTATTTTTAATAGACAATGCATTGCGTGCTTCGCACGCCAATCCCAGAGTTGGGAGTATTTTCAATAGACAATGCATTGCGTGCTTCGCACGCCAACCCCCAGTATTGAGGGAATTTGCAATACACAATGCATTGCGTGCTTCAAGTAATTTCTACTCATTTAGGCTATAAATATAAAAAATAAAAGTCGAGGTTAATAGGTTTTCTGAAGCGATGACTTTTTTAAATATACATCGATCTTTACCGTTAAAATACATCGATGTTTTCAGGTTATAATTGTCACATCGATGGTTACTGCCGATTTTAACATCGATGGTGAATATCGATGTTTTAACTATCGATGCTCATCCGAACTGGAGAGCACTATTATACAACTATGCACTAATACACTATAACACTAGCGCTGTCACAGACGTGCGGCCGAAACAATTATCTCCTTCCTTGTACGCTAGATACCTTATATAACCATTCACTTCATTGTCTACGTCGTTTCTTAGAAATATTCAATTCCTCATAATCTTACTAAGTTAAGTTCACTTTTCTAACTAAAAACATTATTTTTTACCGTCTGGTTGGGGGGGGGGGGGGTTCGTTAGTGTGCATCTCCCATAAACCACACAAATCGTGCATCTCCCTTAAATCGTTAGATAATCTGTCTTTCATTATTATATTTTATTATTTTATGTTGTACGCCTACTGTTTGCACGGCACAGGCACATTTTACAATATTTAAAAGGCCAACAAAGATCAGTGTGATTTTATTAAAAAATTGCAATCATATTACGCTAAATGTATTGAGCAAATAATAACAAAACTTTTGTTCCTATATATTTATTTTCTCTGATAAAATTGGGAAATGTGTTGAATAAATTTCGCTTTTTTTAGACCTTATTAAAATTGTTCCATATATTCCTAAATTATTTTTATATTTCTCTAATTTTTTCAGCAAAGTGCATTGAGGGTGTTGCCTTGGAGCGCAAACGATTTTAGTTCTGACATATCGCCTTAACCAGTTTTAAAGATTTCAAGTTTTTTTTGAATCGCGTAAATAGTTTTTGAGTCAAACCGTTTCAATTGTCCGGACGGACTAGATTGTGCGATAGTTTTGAGGTATTACATAACTTATTTCGAAACTGCTAGATACACCGACCTGAATTCCCCACAAACTCGACCTTGTAAACGCTTTGCCAAGTAGTACCGACTGAAAGAGGGGGGAGGAAGTCCACTGGCATACAATAAATTGCTAGTTCCAATCAAGCACCGCGCTAACCTACTAACCAACGAGATTACATCACTAGACAACGTAGGGAAAGGACAAGAGATAAGGGTGTCGTCTAATTCCTTGATTAGAAACTAACGACCCTAACGTGACAAGCAACTTGCTGGTTTTATTCTAGCTATAGGCTATATATGTACTATTAAAGAATCTTTTATCTGTGTTAAAAGTCACAGAAAAACAAAATGTGTTAGTGTAAACTGTATACTGATTGTTGAATGGAAATAACAGAACGAGAACTCCAATGCACCCATTTGTTGCGGTTATCTGTGTAAATATAAACGTGTTACACATTTCCATACTTCTAAAATGGAAATTTTATATTTTAATGAGTGCAATTTTACTCGTTAAAATTATTAAGAATAAGTTGTTAAATTTACGAAGCGCCGCCTAAACCTAAAGATTCGTGTAAAGTTTCAGCATTTTTGTCTTTACTTTATTTTACGAGTATTTTAGTGTAAGTTTCAGTTTAGATAAAACTGTAATAAAAAACACTTATTGTTCTTCCTTTGACTAGCAAAAGTGCAATACCAACAGTTTGTTTCTGAAGATGGAACTGAATTTAACGTTTATTGAATATATTGCACAGTATATCCTACACCTAAACATACTTTCTTTTAATTGGAACAAGGTATTAAATGATTAATATCGGCGCAAATTTCGCTGGAAATGTAATATAAGTACCTATTTTTTAAAATAGGCCCAAACTTAAGCAAGAGTTTAAATTTGTTAGACCTTTTAGGCCTACTCTATTATAATCTTTAAGAAAACTTTTAAATTTAAACAATTATTTGTTAAATCCAGATAGGCCTAGGCTATAAAAAACAATGCGATTGATTATTTGGCCACATCCGAACATTTTTAACAAACTTAATAACCAAGTGCCATTTTACGGATAATATTTGATTATGTGTATCCGTTGTTGTTTTGTATTGTAACAAAGCACTGAGTGTTTTACCCTTGAAGAAGCCAATAGTGTCCAGCGAAACAACGCTGTAGTGGTGTAACTTTATAAATAGTACCAGGAGACCGAGCTAAAGCTCGATTATAAGTAGGGCTATGATTTCAATAATAAATATTGGATTATTGAGTTTTGAGGTTAGGCCTATAACATTAAACAACTAAATAAAGGGTATGTTTATTTAGCAGAAGTATTCGTTGCCATGGTAACTATAAATATATACAACATTAGGCTTACCTCTAATAAAATACAGTTTAAAAGAAAACAGGTGATTATTGTAATGGCATTGAAAACATTTGCATCAGCTGTGCTTCGTTTAAAAGAAAACAGATGATTATTGTAATGACATTGAAAACATTTGCATCAGCTGTGCTTTGTATTGTTTAAAATGGACAAATTTCACTTTTTAATTTAATAAAAAGACGTAGAAAACGATTTTTTCCAGACTGGTGACCATTTCCAATCGATTTCTCGTGGCCAAAAGCCCCATATAAAATCAAAAAATCAAAAATCCTTAGACGGAGATTCCAGATCCATTTAGCAGACAGACAATTATCTCTCGCTTTAGAAGATAAGATACTATAGTTTGTATACAGTAACTTGGCGTCTGTACCCGGCTACCTGCTACATAGGGTCTGCAGCAGGTAGCCACGGAACAGACGCCAAGTCACTGTATACAGACTATAGTGGACGCTATTGCTTCATTTAATTTTAAGGATGGTTATCCCATTTCATGACTTTGACCACAGATAAAAGAATTACTAATTAATAATTCTTTTATCTGTGCTTTGACCTAAGCAATCGAATTGCAAATGTTTTTTTTATATCAATTAAGAACAATAATACATAATTTTAGATTTATAGTTTGTAGGAATTTAGTGCTATTTATTTTTGTTGTATAGGGGTATCTACTCCATTTACATCTTTTTGATTGTAGTGACGATATTCTCTAAAACATTCCTGGTACTAATGTGTGTAGATTGTAAAATTTCGACAAAGTTTAGTAGAGTTTGACACTATAGAAATAGTAAGTGGATTATTATTTAATTTTAAGGGTATAGTCTATACCACCTCAGGATGAGGCACAACCAGTCGACCGACCGTACTATACTTGATTTAACATAACTTTGGTACCAGCCTGTTATGATGTAGATAGGCCTACCACCAACAGTCCAATACTATTAAAGTTATGTTAAATAAACTATTACCCTTGTTATATTGGCTACGTACAAACTGCCCCACTTTTTTTGGGTTATTTCTAATATACAAACTGCCCTACAAGGTCCAGGTATAAAAACAAGGTACAGGCCGGGGTGTCGGCGACATACAAACTGCCCTACTTTTCTACCTGACACAGGTACGGGATATGCCTATTTCCCTCCGAATTCCCTCATACCAATAAATAAATAGTTTAAATTAGATAATAGCTAGTAGACCCACTTCGTTTGCATACATTGTTTAGACATACAAAATAATACAGATAATTTATGAACCAAGTTGAAACAGCCAGTATATTCGTGTATTTATTTATCTGTTATTCTTATCTAATAGAAACCGTTGCGTACTTATATAATAGGTTAGGTTAGGTTAGGTAAGGTTGGGTTAGGTCAAATATTAGATAAGAATAACAGATAAATAAATACACGAATACACGCAACGGTTACTATTAGATAAGTGCTCGTAAGAACGCAACGGTTACTATTAGATAAGTGTGTGTAAGCACGCAACGGGTACTATTAGATAAGGGCGCGTAAGCACGCAACGGTTACTATAAGATAAGTGTGCGTAAGCCTACCGAGGGTCAGCACGGTCGACTGACCCGCTCTACTCCGACCTGAATTTTAATTTTTTATAGTAGCTTTATGCAAACTTTTTTATAACAAGAAAATATAAAAATAAATTACATAACGTTGTGTATCACGATCGTCTGTTTATTTTGATACCAAATTTGAAGTAAATCGGTAAATGTTGAGTAATTAAATAGTTCTTAGTTACATTAAAAGCTATGCTATTTAATTACTCAACATTTACCGATTTACTTCAAATTTGGTATCAAAATAAACTGACGACCGCGATACACAACGTTATGTGATTTATTTTTATATTTTCTTGTTATAAAAAAGTTTGCATAACGCTACTATAAAAAACTAAAATTCAGGTAGGAGTGGAGCGGAAACCAGTCGACCGTGCTAATAAGTCTCCCCCTCGGGAGGCTTGAACTTCCGCCTCACTCTGAGTTGAATTTTTACTATAGTTATTATCTAATATAAACTATTTATTGGTATGAGGGAATTCGGAGGAAAATATCCCGTACCTGTGTCAGGTAGAAAAGTAGGGCAGTTTGTATGTCGCCGACACCCCGGCCTGTACCTTGTTTTTATACCTGGACCTTGTAGGGCAGTTTGTATATTAGAAATGACCCAAAAAAAGTGGGGCAGTTTGTATGTGGCCGTTATATTGTGCGAGATTGGGGATGGGCACTCGACGTCGGCCTTTGTTGGTGGGTCATTGCTGATTGTGCCAATGCCATTATGCAAACTTTTTTAATTGAAAGAAAAACTTAAAACAAAATATTTCACGCGCTGTGTTTTGATCGCCTGATTATTTTGATACCAAATAATATGAAGGAAATCGGTTAATTTTGGGGAAAGTAAAGTAAATAATTAAATCGTTGTAGTTATTCCATTTCATCCCTTTGACTTAAGTAATCAAATTGAAAATAGTTTTGTATATCCCTTAAAAATAATAATACATATTGCATAATTTTAGCTTTATAGCTTGTAGGAAGTTAGTTTAATTTATATTTATTGTATAAGGGTAGCAACCCCATTTCAATCCCCTTTAATTGTGAAACTAAACCATCACCATCCAGGGTACTCAAACACACACACAAAATTTCATCAAAATCGGTCCAGCCGTTTAGGAGGAGTTGAGGTACATACACACGTACAGAAGAATTATATATATAAAAATTTAATAAAATAAATGCATTACAATGGCAAGGTATTTTGTACATAATACTTTATTCTATGTTTTTTTCCCCAAGCTTCTAGTTGATGTTTTATCTATGAAATTTAAATAGGAATAAACAAAATATGTATTTTAAACTATTATTAGATACTAACCTGTGATTACTTTAAATTATACCTATAAATTAGGCACATACGTGAAAATGTATATCATAGTTGACCAAATATTTATCAATTTCAGATAAGATAATACAGTTTCCAAACCTAGATCTAGTATAAGATAGTAAATATCAGTTTCAATAAAAAATATTACCTGCTTATAAATTGCATCATCCAAATCCATTATGTAACTGTGTTAACCAAATTAGTAGTAACTGTTGAATTAGTTATTAACAACAACAAAAACTGCATAAACTTCACTGCATACAATCAATCCATGCTTATTGATAGGCACAATAACCACTTTTGAAACCACGTGTAGCCCGACCGGATGGAGGGAAAACTTGCGTACTGTGCAGTGGTGAAACATAACAAGCATGCAAAAGTTTAAAGCCCAACGAAAAATTAGTTCTATAATCTACCGCAATGATAAAAAGAGCGTTACAGTGTTATAAAGTTTTGGTTATTTTTACGGGAATAGTGTTGCTTTAGTAAGTAAATAATTAGAATAATCTATAAATGATTTGTTTAATAAAACATAATGATTATATTATGTAACTAAAATATTACAAAGAAACCGGTGTATTGGTTGTCTGACGTAGGCCTCTACACACGCAGTTATTGCGATGGCATTCAGACAAGCAATTAGAGTAGTATTTCCTCTGATTGCAGGCGTTCAGATTTTATAGAAAATTACTTCTAGAGATAAACAATGTTTTTGGGTATTGGGGAGAAATCTTCACTAGTGGCATTGATCTAATTATTAGTTTATGTTTACCAAAGTGAAAGAAAACATTATCTGTTGTTGAAGGCAATCTCGGATTATTAATAATTTAAATTAACATTTGCATATTTTAGTGATAGCTTGTCACTGCTTTACACTCGAAAAACATACATACACAAAACTTTAACTGACCCACCCTTTTTTAAAGTATAAAATTTGAAATTCATTTATGCCAGTATTTATAGTGTTTTATTTTGTCATCTGCTTACTGCCATAACAAACAAAAATTATTTAACTGCTACTTCAGTTCTACCTACAAACTGTTGGAATGGCTACCCAATATTGGAATTTGAAAGACGAAATTTTGCACATTTTCCATAATCATAAATAAATATAATTTTGTTGACCCTGACATTGGAACTGATATAACTAACATATGGGTCTGCAGCATATGGAACTGCATATTATATTTCCACTTAATATTATCAATAACATTTAATATAGTTAATCCTTTTTTTTAATTCTTTCATTGGTCAATATACTGTATAACCCTTAGCTGTCGGCCATGTTGGCTGACACTCCGTAAGACCAATTTTAAAATTAAAATCCAAATTTTTCCTTTATTTTTGATCGGATAATTATGAACGATATGTTATTTTAAAGCTATGGCCAATATGCATGCAAATGGCTTTTCCAAAACTAAGAAAAACATTTTGTTTAATATTTATTAACAATTTAAAACATTGATTTTTAATATTTTTTATGTTGTCACTATTAATTATAGCGAAAAACTACCCAAGCCATTCGCATGAAGAATTTCGTCCCCAAGAGTTTAGTATTTTTTTTAAAACGCTATTTCAACAATTGCGGGTTTTAAATGGATTTAGGCTGCGCAATGTCCGTGTAACCTACCGCCGCTATAGGGTGACTTTAAATATTTTTTACGTTGTAACTATTAATTATAGCGAAAAATTACCAAGCCATTCGGATGAAGAATTTTGTCCCCAAGAGTTTGGTATTTTTTAAAAAACGCTATTTGAACAATTGCGGATTTTAAATGGATTTAGGATGAGCAATGTCCGCGTAACCTACCGCCGCTACGCTGGAGTCGCAGGTTGCTTTCTGTTTTACTAGAGCCGACCCTTAAGCTCAATGTCAGTAGCCATCCTTCAGTTTATGAAAAATAATACAAAAATCTTTGCATGGAACTGTGTGCTTCAAAATTCCAAAGTGGTGTTTGGCTGTTGTGCACATGCACACTACGCTGCGTGGGAGAGAGAGTACTGTCGCACCCGCAGTGCCGACCCTTGCTTGATGGTTTTAGCTTTTTTGCACTTTGTTTGTGGTAATCAAGCTTCTAGTTGTATCTACAACTACAAAAAGTAATATTTGATATCAAGGTATTTTATCATTTTATTTCCGTGACAAAAAACCTTAGGTTTAGAATGCTTTATCTTTTTAAATTATGACTTTATGTTATACCAGCCCGTTACCGGCACAACAAACTATGGCGCTCTAGATCACGTTTGCCTCCCCTCCCCCCCCATCTAGGCATAAAATATAAAACGTCCAACTATTAATAGGCCAGTCATATAGAACATTAAAATCGCAAACTAACGGCTAGTTCTGATTTTTTAATATGTTGTAAGGACCACTACCAATAGTGTATATCCAAGTTTGCAGCTTCGAAAGACCTGTGCTAACTTTGTAGCACGCGATAAACCGCAAAATTTTTTTCATAAAATATGTTACTTATACTTTGAAAATACATTAAATTTGCTACAATTTGAAACTAGAACCAGCTCTGTAGCTCAGATACCAGAACCAATACAGCCCTCCAAAATTGGCTATTTTTCCAAAACTGTGAAATTTTAAGATTTGGTCAACTTTTGACCCCGAAATCGAGGAAAAATTCATTTTAAGGGGGTAAATCATAGGGGGAAGATGTTGTAACGAATGTTATTAGCTTTAATTTAAGAACAAAACGATGTCTGTGGGTCTAACAGTTTCCTCACAATGCTTAAAAATCCAAAAAGTGGGAAAACTGCATTTTTCGCAAATTTGCTCTGTTGAGTTCTCACGATGTATTTTGAAAGGAAAACCATGTATGTCAACAAGAAATATATATTTAGTCTATTAATAATGTATTTACATTGTAATTCATTCAAAAGTTTTTTATATATCTGTATGCATATTTACGAGAGATATTGTTGGGTTGGAATAGTTCATTTTGCCCGCTTCGTGGGTGGTCCGAAATCGTCAGATTCAACTTGAAAAATAGGTAGTGGATCGTCGACGTCGTCTTCTCCTCCTTCGGCAATCTGAATTATGGCGAAGTTTTGGCAAGAGGCGCCGGAGCAAAATTTGAAAAGTCCTGAGCATTTGAGGCTTGCTTTTAGTCAGGTTCAGCCGCCCTCCGCTAAAGCCTTTCTTGCACCCGCATGGCAGGAAGTTCAGAAGCGAGGGGGATGCCACTTCACTCATTCTTGTTGTTGGAATGAGCCCCTGATCTGCCTTCTTCCATTCCCATTGAGAGGCATCTTTTTCCACCCCCAACCACTTCTGAACTTGGTGGTAAGTTCGGTAGGTGTGGAATGTTGCACCATCATCCGTTGGAGGCGAACGGGCGAGGTCAACCTTAGCGTTAAAAAAAAGGTCAAAAAACGTTCTTCACAGTTGATCAAAAACCATTGAGAAGGACGAGGAGGTTCACATCTTCTCCAATGATTAGCACTGACTGAAAAGAGCTGCTCTTGTCAAGTGCCACCTTGACAATATCACAGTCAGCATCCTCCACTGCCTGATTCGTTTCAATTCCCTAGCTTTGGAAGGCGGAGCATACCCAAGCGGGCGTAGTGAAACTGCCCCGACATTTTGGGAACGTTTGAAACGATGAATCTGCCCCGCCCATCAAAGAGGATCAAGAAGCATCGCCAGATCCGAAATGCTGAAATTGCCCCAACTTTCTACGTGATACAGGCACGGGGTATTTCTCTCCGAATAGTAAGTCGGCACTCACAGTCTTTACCAAGCACATGGGTCATTAGATTTTTTCATGACTACTATCTGTCACCCTACCACTAATTTGTCTTTTCTATGCCCCCCTGTTTTCTACGAACTCTGTTACGGTAATCTAAATCACTTATCACAAACTTGAATACACTAAACTTTAAAACAACACTAAAACACAAAATTTAATCCACAATGCCACAAACTGCGTCCTGTCAGTGACTGCAGTCTTCTAAAACCAAACCAACCTAGCCTAACCTCTAATAATTATTGGTATGCGTTCCAATCAGTTGGTATGCTACAGGAAGGGGCTATGAAACTATTCGGAGGGAAATATCCCGAACTTGTGTCAGGTAAAAAGTTGGGGAAATTTCAGCATTTCTAGTCTAGCGAGGCGACCCTTCTTGGTCCTCTTTAATGAGCGGGGCAGTCTCATCATTTCAAACGTACCTAAAATCGGGGCAGTTTACGTGTCCCCATCGTAAACAACAAACAACAATTAGTCGTCGTTTGTTGTTGTCGTTCGCCAGCAACATCTCCTGGGCCATTTTTATCATAGTTGACTCTTCAAAGAAGAGACTTCAAGTGCACTGCAGAAAACCATAGCGCCTTAAGCGTTCGCACCAGTTTTTTGTGTTCTTCTCTGCCCCATCCTGGAGCCGACATTATTTCGTTAGCGCGCGAAGATTAATAGAAACTAAACTGACTAAACTGAGAATGAGAACCCTATTTGTGACCGAAGGACTCTTGGAAGGAGAAGGGAGAGAATACCTGCCTGCCTAGCTTTTCAGTTATATGGGAAGGAGCGCCGAGCTCCCCTTCTATTTCCTTATCTCATCACTTCCTTTTCAAAGACGTAGGTCCTTGACAGAGCTCTCACACATTTCATTTACATTAGTAAATGATCTATATAGGTTTTTCTAAATTTTTGATTTTTGATTCCAGAGGGAAGGGGGCAACAGTTTTCTTTTTTAATCACATTCAACTAACGAAAGAAAAAATTTGAAGAATTTCACGTGTGCTTTAGTCAAATAACCCTCAAACCATCGTAAGAACTCAACAGAGCCAATTTGCAAAAAATGCAGTTTTCCATTTTTTTTTTGATTTTTCAGCATTAGGAAACTGTTAGACCTACTCTTACAGACGTCGTTTTGTGCTTAAACTAAAGCCAATAACATTCGCTACAACATCTTTCCCTATGATCTACCCCTTAAAATGAGTATTTCGGGGTCGAAAGGTGACCAAATTTTCAAATTACACTTTTTTGCAAAAATATTGCCAATTTTGAAGGGTTGGTTGATTGGTTCTGATCTCCACAGAGCTGGTTCTGGTCTCAAATTGTAGCAAATTTAATGTACTTTTATAACGTAAATAACATGTATTATGAAAAAAAAAAACGCATAGGGCCTATTTTAGGAAATATAGTGAAAAAACTGAAAAAGTGCGAAAATTTCGCGGTTTTTCGCGTGCTACGAAGTTAGCACAGGTCTTTAGAAGCTGCAAACTTGTATATACACTACTGGTAGTGGTCCTAACAACATATTAAAAAATCTGAACTAGCCGTTAGTTGCGATTTTAGCGATTTCTAGTGTACACTATTTAACTGGACTATAAGGGCAATTTTTCAATAAGATTTTAACATCAGTTTTAAGTTTATTAGAAGCTCAACCAACAGAAATACAGTCGAACCTCGTTAGTACGAACCTCGATAAAACGATTTCTTCGATAAGACGAATTTTTTTTTAATCCCTTTGAAACTTTCGTAAAGGTCAATGCTTAGAAGCACTCTATACAACATAGTAATTGGTTAAAAACCTCCATAAGACGTTTTTTTTTTTGTGACATTTGCTAGGACTGATTAACCTCTACAAAACGAATATTCTTAGCACAAAACCTCTACAAGACGAACGCGACCTCTATAAGACGAATTTCTCATGATCTCAACCTCCATAGTACGTAGTTTTCAAAACAAACAGAAGCTTGTCTCGACAGGAAATCCCCATCCATCGTTGATTTGGATTCCACTTTGGATATGGTAACCATTCATGCAAGTAAGCAATCTAAAATAATTGATGATTTTTTTAACATTAGTCAGGCTTAATCCTGTTCAGTACTTTAATTATTGCATGACTCCTTGATTGCAATTTTTCTTTTTTCGAAATACAGTACAGTACATATTGATCTGTTGCAAGTTTCTAATACCATAAGTTTGGTTTTCATTTATACTGTACCGTATTTTGACTTCATATTTGTTTTTATTTTACTAGTATACAGTACATGGTTTTCAAACCGTCTATTGTTTGTTTCAATACTTAAGGGATTTAATATGTAAATAAACGAATATTTTTAAAATTGTTACAGTCGTTTTTTTACCTACAGTATTCCTACATTGAAAAAATACTGTAACTTCAGTTACGGTAACAATAATTCGTATTATAGAGGTTGGCCACAAAAATCTTCGTTTTATAGAGGTTATCTCAGAGCGAGGAGAAACCTCTATAAGATGAATAACGGCAGTAAATAACCTCGATAAAACGAACCTCTTTATTAAGAATACCTCGATAGTACAAATTTTTCTCCTATCCCTTGAAATTTGTCTTATAGAGGGTTCGACTGTAATGCTAAATTGTTGAGGTTAATTTTTTTGTACACTGATTTTATTTATTAGCAACCTTTTCGTATTTTGTACGAATGCTATATTATACTAAATATATAATAAAAGAAAGTACCCTCAAAGGTTAAATTTAATTTCTAAATATTAGTAATATTACTGTTACCAAGATATCATTACTACAGAAATAATTACTAGACTGCTATATTGAAACCAAGACATCAATTATGGAATTGAATTATTGTTGAATTTTAATTTCATGACAACATGAATATAAAGGTAAAATGAGCTAAATCAATAATTTGTAATATGTTTAATAGAGACAACATAGAAACAAGATACATTGAACAGATACCTCTAGGCGCAGTGCAAAGCCCTGCATACAAAAATACAATCCGTGTTAGTTTCATTTTGTAATGTTTTTATGTCATTACATATAAATTTCCACAAACTGTTTTTTGGACTGTGATTTTACTGTAAAATTAAAAATTGATCCTCCCTCGTTTTCCAACCCCAAAAATTTGGCACTCTAGGCGATGGCCTAACTTGCCTAATGCACAACCTAATCCGGCGGCCCTGCACCAGCCTACAATTGGATTAACCCTTTCCACTCGAATTACTGGGGACCTAGTGTTGCTATCAGGTCAGATTAATTTTGAGCGAATATTACACTGTAACATGTTTACTAAAAAAAAAGTATTTCTGTCAGTTCTAAAAGGCTGATTTTTTTGTAGTTTCTTCTATGACTAAAGTATAGATTGGTATGAAAAAAAACATATATTTTTATTTTTAAGCCTATGTTTTTAATTTTTATTTATTGAAAAAAATATAAATTTGTAACAAAAAACCGGAATAAACAAGAATTTTGGAAAAATTTTAATGGGAAGACCTATATTTGTTGCTTGTTTTTTGTTGTCTATATCATTATAAACAAAATTAAGTGTTTTACACATGTTTTAGACACAATAATAAATTATAAAAAAATTATAATTGAAAAACAAGTTTTTTGTAAATAATGAGTTTTTACGAAAACAATTAGTTTTAACACCAACTTGTACAAAATTGCCTCAACTATTTATTATATTGCTTAATAACAGTATTAGGTAGATCAAAACTAGTAAGAAAAGCTTTTTTCAAAACTGATTGGTAATATTTTAATCACTTAGGTTCGAAACAAAAGTTCCGTCGCCACTAACGTCATTTTGTAACAAACTGTCTTCGTCTTCGTTCATTTTATTTCACAACAATCATTATTATTATAAAAAGAACAATATTCAAAAATAAACTGTGAAATTACACACGATAACCTAGTACAACAAAACTAAACAACGCGTAAGCTCACTAAAACGCTGCGTAGTAAGTAGGAACCAAACAATAGCGAGAGCTGACAGCTGTTTACAGACCGGCCAAAGACGGCAAACATTACAGTTTCTAAGATTTATTTACCACAGAAACTGAACTCAAATGGTCCTAAAAAAATTCCACAGATAGCAGCACATCTCAAACTTCAACAATAGCGGTCATCAAAGTAACTACGTCTGTTCAAATGCAATCAAAGAACGTTAACATAGCGAGTTCAGGGCTCGCCCGACATAGGAGTTCATGCGGATTAGTAGGGTACGGGGCTGCCCCGGCACTCGAGTGGAAAGGGTTAATGCAAACAACTTTGATGTGAAAGCTACTAAAAGTTATTAAAGCATAGTACTAAAGGTCCTTGTAGTCAATTACAAAGTCTCACTGGAATGATTGCCTGACATTTAAGTATTGAATGTAATGAAAAGGCAGAAGTCCTTGCCAAGAAGGGAGCCTGGGTCCTTTCCTTTGAATTGGAACGAATATATGATATCAGACTTAAGATTAGCTAGGATGATCGACTATCAATGGGTCAAAGAGTAGCACTCCAGGAGATGGCGGTTCACTCCAAAGGTTAACTACTAACTAGTATAACCACTTGTTAAATAATCCAGCATAGGCCTGACAAAGGGTACTATACTTCATCACTGGACATGGCGGATCCAAGAACACAGACAATGAAGAACTAATTTGTAATGTATGTAGTAATCATAACATACAAACGTTCTGGTAAACATTCTACTAGAGTGTGAAACATTAGAAAGAAGGAAAAGGGAAATCTTTCAGATTGTCTGTGCCCTAGTAAAAGACAGCTCTACTCTGGTGAGAAAGATCTTGGAATTTAATAAAAACCCAGACCTACCAGGTTATTAGCATAAAGGGAGTGCAAAAACAATTAAATTGTCTGGGATTTTTATTTTCATCCAAAAAAGAAAGATCATTATTTTTTGAGTTCCTTAATTGTCTTATATAGGATTGTATGTCTCCTTATGCCTTTAAATTGAGCAACTGTTTTATTTCAATATCAAAATTATGTCGCATTTTCTTGATTTCATCAACTTTGTCTTCCAATATATTTTTTATTTTATTTTTTGTATTTTTTTTGTAGTGGTGTATGATTATTGTTGCTCTCCTTTTTGTCAAATCATATGCTTCATTACCTTCAATGTCACATATTCATATTAGGGAGTATGTGAGAGAATCCACTATATTAAGTTGACAATATTCTCGCATCTGTGACTTGTCTGGGTTGTTATTTGTATCAGAGGGCTTGTAAAGTTTTCATTTTCTGTTGCTTACAGTGGAGACACGAGTCCACTAGAAAAAAAGCACTAAATTCAAATGGTTCAGGTTTTGAAGTCGAAGATCAATGAAGCGCTAAAGCAACTTATAAAGGGTTTAGTATCAAAACTACTACAAATTGTGTGATAAGTGCTTTATTTAAAGTTCTAAATGGACAATTATTAATATAGTTAAACTGTTAACATAAATTGTACAGATATTTGATTTACTTTGTTCAAACTCATTGTTATAAATCTATTCAGGTAACAATAAAAAATGATAAGCATTACCAATTCCATATATCTGTTATATTATGCAGTATCCTAGTAGCATGCCTGTATAACATGTGGCATTATCGTCATTGTTGAAAATGTACACAGCCTTTCTGTATCTGGACCCGAAACTCTTATTTGGAATTAATGAAACATTATTCCAAGAATCACTTATTTACTTAATCTAACAGAGTTATTTCTTACAATCTAGAACCGCATATAACAACAGTTTGTTAAGTCGGGATGATAATCTATTTTTAGATTATAAAGTACTACACATTTTTATAATCATGATTTATTTACATCTGGAAAGACGGAAGGATTTTGTGATTATTATAAACAAGAGTTTTGAAGTAGATCATAAAATAAGTTAAAACTGTTCTATACATTCGAAGAATATTGCAACTATATCTCGTGTTTCATTTATTGTTTAATAAAATGTAATATCAAGCAAAGAAAAAAATACTGAATACGACATTTATATTATATGGATATATTTGTATTTATTTAAATTAAGATAATGTTAAATCATCAATGTTTGTCACATTAACTTCTTATAATAATTTCTATATTTTTGTTTGACTTTTCTTAGTTTTTAAAATATGTTATTTTAAATGAATTAGCTTTAAAAAATCTAATGTTTTTTATTACCATACTTATTAACATGTTATTTTCAGCATATCCTAACCCATGTTTATTTAGCTTATTTAAAATGTAAGAAATTATGAAATATTACGTAGAAAACATTATAATTTAGTTTTATTTTAAGATAAAAAGTATCTGATGCATTACAGATTTTAATATTTTTATTTAGATGTATTCACTATTTGTAATTGTTAGAGACAGAAAAACTAAATGTTAAAACAATTAATTTTAACTTTTCAAATGTAGTAATACAATAATATTATATTCAAAACAACAAAATATATTATCATTAAAACTTTGTTTGACATTTTCATCTACTAAAAATATTGACGTTATAATATGAAACTATAACTTCTATAACAATAGCTACAATAATATATTGTTCAAACAAACTCATTATTATTAAAACTTTGTTAAATATTTATTAATTTCTAAGTTCTAATAAAATATCAATATTTGTCTGTTGATGCTCATCCCTAAATTAAATAATATATTCATTAGCAGATTATTCAGATATGTAATTTCTTTCAAAGCTTTACGGAGGGCATTTTTCTTTTTATAAAAATAAAGGTTTAAAATATTATAAAATCTAGTTTAGTAGGCAAAACAAAATTAGTATTTAAGAAATCCTTTTGAACAGAAACAATGTTTATAGATGTAAGGATGTAACCTTTTACTTTAAAGAGTTTATAAATACAATGATTAAACAAAATAATTAATCAAGCACTATTATGACACCATAAGTCAGTCCATCAAGGTATTGTTACAAATTTAGAATCTGTTGAATAAATATTATGTTCTTGGTGTTATGTAAAACAATGTTTTATTAAAATATTTTTTACGATTGTTGAACAAAAATATATAGAAAGTATATTACGACTATTTTCATTCTAAAGGTTAGGACGTAATACATGATTAAATCACCGTATGAATCTTATATTATATTCTCCTAATGATAATCTAAACACATAGATGCAATTTTCTTCATTATATAAATATATAAACTCTTATATTTATTTATTTATATAGCCACTGTCCAATGACATCATTGACATCATGAAACAATAAAAATAATAATAACTGTACATATAATTTAAACTCCAACAAAACTATTATATATATATTTATATGATTGTATAAATTAAAAACAATACAACAAGATATTTATTAATCTATCCACAAAATTAGGATGATGCACAATTCAATACTGATTGTTGAAGTCTAAATTTGAATTCTTCTCTTTGGTTGATCAGTCCATAGTCATTTGTAGTAGTGACACATCTTTTTATTTTAAACAAAAGTCACTTTTTATTATTTTGGATTTGTTTGACTGGAATCTAATCAGTCACATCTATATGCTAATTTTTGTACACTTACACAGATCATATCACCATCTCTCATATTAGGAAAGGGAACATTAAAATTCACAACATTAACATGGAAGTACATTAGTTAACTAGATACTTAATTAATTAAGAAGACGTACAATCTACACACTAATGGAAGTGAACACAGGAGATTGGATATTTTCTGATATCTACACATAAATAAGTGATTGTTATTTGTTAACATTTAACCAGAAATTCTTCAGTATTGATCCACATTGTTTTTAAACTTAAATGAGTTTAATTTGAAAAATATACTCAAAATGAGTTTGATTTTGCCATTAAAATAAATGAAGTATATTTAAATTATAAATAAAAAGCAGATTGCTTCAAAGTAAGAAGTAGAAATAAGACAGTAAAAACCATTGAAGGCGATATTTATATAATTTTGGCTAAATAGTTTATTACAAACACAATTTGACGTTTTGAAAGTACTAAAGTTTTCTTACTGTAATTTGATACTATAATTAGTAGCATACATAACTGTTTACAAATAAAATACAATTAATAGTGAATATTTAAATCTATAGCAAATTACAAAAGGTAACCAAAACATAAAATCTGCAAAATATAAACCAATAACAAAACAAAAAAAATCATGAAATCGTGAATGATACAAAATAATTCTAAATGAAACCTTATGAGTTAAAAGAATTTATTAGAAGTTGAGCTTGGAAGAGACCTAAAGCAACGAAAATTTGATCCACAATACATCATTATGAATATGGAAGTACTGTAGGCCTATATGACATTTCAATTATAATTTCCTTCTACAAAAACAAAGAAACACATTACAAAACAAATTTTAGAACAATATCGGAAAGAAAATTTCATCTAGCTTTATTGATAGTGAATTAAATATTGACTACTATTCAAACTAGTATAACTTTTGCTTTTTATTTAGTTATATAGTATTTAAGCTTTGTAAAATAAAAAACTCAAGTTATAGTTCCACCTTATGGTTTACTTTCTAAAAAATTAAAGATTTACTATTGGAACTAACATATAGAGAATTTTTTTACACTATAGACAATTCAGTAGGGGCCTAAATTCCTAGTTTTTGAAGAAGAAATGCAATTTATTTTTTTCTGGTATAATTTATAGCAAAATAAATTCAATTTTAATTTTTATATCAAATAAAATGTTATCATTATTTTATTCTTACATTTGATCATCGAAAAAGAAAATAACACTAAACAGGTTAGTTGTGTGTGATACTAGGAAAAAGTCTTTTTGTTCAAGAAATAGACATTTTTTTTATTTAGATAGTTGTTTTATGTTTAAAATTTGTTTCTGTTTTGTAATAATAATAGCAGCAAGTATTAAAATAAACCAGGGAAGTATTAGTGGCAATTTATTTTCTGAAATTCATTTCTTTATTAAGCATATTTTTTAAAATCAAATTTAATTTAGAGTTTAAATAGTTCTTAAGTCATGTAAATATTATAGCTAAAGAAGAGGAGCGGACGGAGATGGAGGAAAACAAATCATGCTGATTTGAATACTTATTTAGATTTTTATAAATAACCAAAAAATATATGGACCTTTCAATATCTTCACCATAGCAATTTAGTCTAAACTTATAATTGAATATTAATATGTTAATTTATGAGACAGAGGATTCTAATATGTTTTGAACACATAAGTTTGAAATAAATTATAAATATAAACACATTTTGTCATACAATTCACAAATATACATAACGATTAGAATACTGTAATATATAGTACAATTATTTTGATTTTAAGACTTGCTAAAATACACAATATATTGCTTTTCTTAAACTTTTAACAGTACAAAAAGAAGATTGAACGTTTACACTCCTTATACACAAAATATTTAATATATTATTATGTCATAACTGGAAAATTGTTTGTACAGTAATAAAATAACAAAATGTTAACAGTTATTTATTTTGTTTTATAAATAAAATAATATGATATAGAAATGGATTTGTGAAATATTTGGCCAGCGAAAAATACAAGATTCCAATTTAATTTGATTTTTTGACTAGTTGTTTAATCAGTGATTCTACATAGTTTAAATGTTCCAGAGGAAATGAAATTACAGTTCTAGCTGAAGGAATTAAACATGTAGGTGGTTTAAATGAAATTGAACAATAATTGCAATTAAACAATAACTGCAATTGCATTTGTCACTTGTGTTTAATTGTTTGTTCACAATTAGTTCATTGTGTTTAATAGACCAAGCCTCTCTTTTGTGCAGCCAGTATGATTTAGAAAAGGCT
>JAGFPH010004701.1:68503-85394 GCA_018207615.1 Philaenus spumarius
CAGGTTTGTAGAGTGTTCGGTGCATCTAATATAATAATTCAAAAATAGGGACCTCTTCGTGGGACACCTGGTACTTTAGAAACAAAGATAGGAATGAAATTCTGGCTAGTGTGATGCAGCAGCTGTAAAGCAGAGTTTATCAGGACATGAAGGTACAATTTTTAAAATTGAGTAGGTAATACTTAACCTGTTGCAGTATTACGTTCAGTACAATAAGTGTAATATATTGTATTACATAATATTATTGTAATTGTGGTACATGTGTATATTTATCTATACATTGCTTCAGAATTCCTGAACATGATGTTAATCCAAACACTTAGCAAACTAACCAAAATTTTTGAAGGGAACTTGAATTTATTTTCTACGATGTTAAAACAAAATTGTGATATAGCCTAGTCATGTTAATAAGAATTATTTATAAGCTAGGTTTGCAAAAATTCAGTATAGCCTCTTTATGAGGTGATCACTGCTACAAAATAATTGTGCTGCAGCATAGTCCACACAAATTACAAATATCATTTCGACAATATTCCAAATAATACTGATCATTTTAACCAACGTTTGGTATTTGATTTTAAAATTAAAGAAATTTGTATTTTACTCTTAACATTATAAGTCAAAGAGTGTACATGGGTGAACATACAGCAGTAAAATTTTCTCTGTAAATTTAAAATTGTATTAGTTTTGAGCCTTCGCCTTTTAATATCAGAGTCATGTTTGATTTTTACATTTACTTACAACCTTTAATTTTTAGCAATATAAATAATGATTTGTTTTACAGATAAATTTACTAATTTTATTTTCTATTTTTGCTTTTGGTCAAATAGAACAAAAACAAAAATAAAAAATAAAATTGCTCCTCATTTGTTGTTGTGAGGAGCAACATCGCAAATGCTTTGATAAATATTATATGTGTGAAACAACTTCACAAATGCTTTGACAAATATTATATGTGTGAATCAACATCACAAATGCTTTGACAAATATTATATGTGTGGAACAACTTCACAAATGCTTTGACAAATATTATATGTGTGGAACAACTTCAAAAATGCTTTCACAAATATTATATGTGTGGAACAGCTTCACAAATGCTTTGAAAAATATTATATGTGTGGAACAACTTAACAAATGTTTTGACAAATATTATATGTGTGGCACAACTTCGCAAATGCTTATCAATAATTTAACAATAAATTTCCCCTCAATTAAAATTCAATTTAAGTTTTTGTCAATTAATTTTTGAGATTCTGAGAGTATATTAAATAACACAATTCCAGGGAAATTAGGGAAGGTAGTCTTTTATTGATGTTCAATTCAGGGACAGAGGCACTAACTTCATAGGAGGAAATAGATGTCTAACCGATGTTCACAATTTTCTATCATCATAGAAAACCTCGTTAGTATTAGCTTAGCAGATAAATGTCGCAATTATCCTCAATTCCTCTGCATTTCCACATTTTGGAGGTGTCTGGGAAGCAGGCATCACATCAACCAAATTTCACATTGTTTGTGTAATTGGTGAAGAGATCCTTAACTTTGAAAACTAATCCTACAGTGTTAGCTCAAGTGGAAGTAATACTGAACTTCTGACCACTATGTCTATACTCTCATCAGATCCATTAACTGGTCAATTTGCAACCAGATTGAACTGACTTACCCTTAACACGTTCACCGCTAAGGACGCACATGTGAGCTTGACACTGAACACTATGAAAAGCGGTCGACGCTCAGTGCATTGCACGCTAGCCCCTATATTGGGAGTATTTTCAATACACAATGCATTGCACACCAGCCCCTATATTGGGAGTATTTTCAATACACAATGCATTGCACGCCAATTTTAAGCATATGTGCTATGGACACACATGTGCGTCCGCTTTAAAATATTACTAACTAGCTGACCCGTACGGTGTTGCCCGTGGTTGTTGGTATTTTCAGTCTTTTTGACGTAATTGTAATTCTTTTTAAGTGTTCGTTGAACACCTGTGCGTATCCTACTGTGGTCATGAAAAAAAGTCTACGCTATTTAGGAAAGCACTGAAAATTGTATTCCTGTAAACTACTATCTAACATGAAAAAGTTTTAAATATATCGTTTTAATTTATAGTTTTTACTAAGTTTGACTTTCACTTAATTTCATTGACAATGTTGCGAGCACCTACGGCCTTAGAGGAAGCTACGTACCAAATTTCATTCCAATTCGTTCTTATAGGGATTTTTAGTAACTTTGACCCCCCCCTCCCAAAACCACCCTAAAATTTCGAATTTCTTTTAACCCTTTCTTAGCGAGGGTTTAAATTAGCTGGGGGCCGTAGAAAAGATATTTTAATCACTTTGTAACATCCGCGTTAATTTAGGATGTAACAAACTGGTTCAAATAGAGTTTGTAATTTTAAATGTAAAGGCCTATTTAGTATAAGATATATTATATTGTTTAGTATTTAAATATACAATATACAGTATATATCAAAATAAAGCTACGAATGTGATATTTTAATGGCATTTAGTTTAATTCAGATGGTTTGTTTAGTTTTCAATAAAATATGTTTAAACTTGTGTATGTTTATGGTTATGCATGGTGTCAAATAATTTGTTTGTTATTATTATTATTGATAGCGAAAATATGTTTTGAAAAGTATTAAAAACTTCATAGTTATGATATATTTTATATAAACAATATTTTAAGCAGCATATCTCTAAGTAGGCCTATATAGATATTTAATAACCAATGTTAGAGTTGAATTATAATTCTGTAAGCATTTTTATTTGTGTTTGTTTATAGTTTTTCAATCTAACCTTAAAAAGCTGTTGGTTTTGAAGAGTATTAAAGTGATTATAAATTTGCTAAGTAATGTTGCTATGGTAATACATGTAAACAAACATAAGCTTTTTATACGAACAGCTGTTTTTGTGAGCTATGGTTTTGAGTTCATACAATAAATGCTGTTCAGTTTCTTCCAAATTTGAAATTTTTCGGGAAACTTTTCAAACTTTTCTTTACGTAGGCCTATAAACCTTCTATGAACTACTACAAACATTTTAAGACCAAAAATAGCCAAATCGGTCCAGCCGTTTTCGAGTTTTAGCGAGACTAACGAACAGCAATTCATTTTTATATAATATAATATATTGATTATGAGGTACCGTAGAAAGGTTAAAAAATAAAGTAATTTCTACTCATTTAGGCTATAAATATAAAACATAAAAGGTCAGCTCCTAGAATAGGAAATACGAAATTTGCATAGCAGTGAACGTGTTAATTGTCTATCAAGATTTCAACTAGTGCAGAAAGCTTCACAACAATTTTGGTCCAATTGCAGCAAGGAATACCTTTACTCATTGCAGCAGTGCACGAAATGGACAACTCAAACACCCAATCTTAAGGGGGCGCTTCCCTGTCCGCCATATTGAATCTGGTTCCCATAAGAGCAATGCTACAGAATAAGTCATTTTTTACCGTTAATTTGTGGAATAAATTTAAAAATTTGGTTTCATTTTGAAGTACTGTCATATGCGGATGTTGATTGCTAAATACATTTTCAAAAACCGTTTTATTGTTTTCATAAACGTATGATATAAATAGTAAAAAATAGTAAACTTTATTAACATTTTACTCAGTTGCAAAAAGAGATATTGCAAAAAACCTTAGCAATAAACACCCACAATCTATTTTACTTTAAGAAAACAAATACAACTTTCGTTTTTTTACAAAAACAACACAAACATATGCTTAATAGTGAAGGTATGTTTTGGTTATTTAACATTGAAATTGGTACCCAACTTCGCCGTTTTGAATGTAGGGAGCCGAGCCTTAAAGTTGGAGTACAATAACTTTAAATGGATTCAATATTGTCTCTAATAAAGGAGTTGTTTTTATTATTATTTTGTTTGTTTGTTTTACTTTCAACACCTTTTTTCTTGCATTAAAGATTACAGCTATCAAACAAATTTCAGACAAAAGTTTTGGTAATATTTAGAACATTACCACCATTTGAACAGGTTTGATATGGTGTAATGTTTTTATGTTCTATGACCACACATTTTATTCACCACTTGCAGTAGAGTAAGGGTTTGTCCTATCAAAAATAGCTTCTACAAAAGTTTTAGATAATACTCCTTAGGTCTACATTATCTTTGTAGGGATTAGACACTGTGCATACTAGAGGAGTTATGAATTTTGTTGATCTTAGCTCCTATTTTCTTCAGGCCTTGACCGCTTGAATCAACGATTATTGTTATGAAAAAACCTCCAATACAAATTTATTTGTTATTCTTTTAAGAGGTATAATAACTTTAACCTGAATCAAAATTTAAAATAAAAAGGGAGTTAAAGTGATTTTTAAGTTTTTCAAAAATCCCTCCCTTTTTTCTACCCCTTTTGGAAGTATATGTATGTATCATTTTAATATGGATTTGGGGTCTAGGGAGAATGAAACGAAAAATAGGTAGACATTTTTCGGAAGTCGTACCACGCAATGACTGCAATAGGTACTGTCTTCGAAATCTACCTAAAATCAGTTGTCTATTGTAGGCTACTTCACCCAAGATGGTTACATGTAATTCTAAAATATTACTAATAGCCCAGTCGGTATAGGTTACAACTACCAGTAATTTGCATACGGCTGAATTTTTTTTTATAAGTACATTAAAGTATGTAGATTAACATAAAAAAAAGTTTACCAGTCTATCGATTTCCCAAAGTCGAAAAAAAATCGATTATCATTTTTTTTTCGATTATCCTTAATATTTCAAGCTGGGATGAAGATAGAGGAAAATAAAAATACCACTGTGTAGGGGAGGTATTTTTCAACAAAACAGGTCATGTGTATTTATTTCGTCCGAGTAATGGTTTGTCTGGAAAAAATTCGATAATGCAGGTATGTATTTTACAGCAGGGGAAATCACTAAAAGAGGACATCTTATTCATATATGAAGCGTTGGCTCATTCTAAATTGACTGAATTTTAATATATCGACTGAAACTTGTTATAGGAGTTAAAATATATATTTTAAACATTTATGCTGTGTCTCAGCTTGTTATCTTGAAAATTACCCGATGTAGGAGTCGATTTCGATTATCGATTTTACTAGTACCGGACTCACGAACTAATTTCAATCTATTCCAGTTTCGTCAATTTTTGGAATATCAACATCAAATTTGTTTTACAAGTTAAGTACACCAGTATAAATATTCTTAGTAAGTATGAACGATTTTTTTCATGTTATTTTTAAAAACGAAGCGCTTGAAAATGGTCTTCTGCTTTACCTATCTCGTTTTAACTATAACACTTTTGGATTCAACGACTCCATTTTCGACATTTTTGAACATATCGATTTAAAAATTGGTACAGAAGTTAAAAACACAATTGGTTTTTGCTATACTTATTTTAAAAACTATATTTAAAAAATTGACTAATCTGCAGCCGATTAACTCAAGCGTTTTGATTAAAAATCTAAAAAGGTCTAAAATTATACTTTTTTAAGTTACTTGTGCTTTGAAAAGTAAATAATAAAAAAGGTTTATACTCCTTGATCTTGTTTGAATCTATATATTTAACTTGTAAAAAAACTTTCAGGTTGATATTTTAAAAATTTTCTAAACTGGAGCTGTTTAAAATAAATTTTTGGGTCCGGGACTCCTAAAATTGAGAAACCCATTAATAAGTCAAGTGGCTCTAGATCGGGCAATTTTCAAGATAACAAGCTGAGACTCAGCATAAATGTTTAAAATATATATTTTAACTCCTATGTCAAGTTTCAATTCGATATATTAAAATTCGGCCAATTTAGAATGAGCCAACGCTTCATATATGAATAAGATGTCCCCTTTTAGTGATTTCCCCTGCTGCAAAATACATACCTTCATTATCGAATTTTTTCCAGACAAACCATTGCTCGGACGAAATAAATACATATGACCTTTTTTGTTGAAAAATACCTCCCCTACACGATGGTGTTTTTTATTTTCCTCTATCTTCATTCCAGCTTGAAATATTAAGGATAATCGAAAAACAAAATGATAATCGATTTTTTTCGACTTTGGGAAATCGATAGACTGGTAATCTTTTTTTTATGTTAATCTACATACTTTAATGTACTTATAAAAAAAAATCAGCCATATTGTAAATTACTGGAACTTTTGGTCTAAATTGACCTCTACCGACTGGCCTATAAACGTATTACGCTAATCGAAAGAGTTTACGTAATCAAATAAAATACTCTTAAAAACATCTGTGGAATAAATATAAATGCAGTTTAAGTACCTAAACGTGAAGACAAAAGCTAAGTTCGCTGCTTCCCCGCTATGAATTGACCATGCGTTTAGGCGTGAGGTCAGTGTACAGACATCCCAACACCTGGACATCTGAACGGCATTTGGAAACCACTTTTTTTAAACCCTGGAATTTTTAACAAATATATTTCTCTCCCGATTTTAGTACATACAAGAGTAAAACTGTATTTTATTTTGTAAAAACGTTTATTTTGACAAAATTTAACGTGATTTGACTAACTATTTTATAATGGTTCAAATTTCCAACTTTAAAAGAAAGGCTCCTCAGGAAATATAAACGTATAATAGACGGAAGTAATAATATAACAGATTTTTGCATTGCACATTATTTTCTAAACGATATAATATTATATTGGGCAGAAATATTAAATACCTGCAATATTTTCTAACAATTTAAGTACACTTTTAAAGTTTAAAAATAACACGATCATTTAATTTATATAGACAAGATTAGAAGACTACCAAATGGAAACCCAACATAACACTAGTAAATATTTATTTTGAAAGTATGTCAGTACCAACATTAATAATTTATGAAATATAACTAAAAAATATTGATTTGTTATTAAATGTAGGTTTACTACGAGTAAAGTTTTCATGTGCGTATGTACTTTTAGAACGCTTTGAGATAGAACTTTAAACGTCATTAACTTTGAGTTTACTAATACGTTTTCTACAGTTGAAAATAAATAATTACTCACAAATAAAAATTGAAACAATCCGTATTGCAACAAAAAAAAAGTTTGTTTGGATTTATCAAATCAACTTTCAAAAAGGATTTGTTTTTAAAACACAACACGAAATGAACACATAGGAAAAAACATAATAATAGGCATAGTAAGAATTAAAACAAACAATAATAATACTTGTACGAAATGGTATTGGTAGCCTACTTTTAAAAGACACTGATGTTATGCATTTTTGTCCACTTAAAAGTAGTTTTTATGAAGAACTATTACTAAGGAATAACTAATTAGATATTTGTAATCCTTTATAAATAGCTTAATTGATTAATTTGGAAATACGGTACAGTAATATGAAATACAAATTGCAAAAATTATACCATGTATTGTAATAGCATTATAGCAGATTACCAAAAGAATAGATAAGCAAAACTATAAATAAATCATTTCGGCCCATGTTGCAGAGATCGCCACAGATTTGTGATACATTGACAATATTAGTGTTTTATCTGTAGACATTATAGGCCTAACTAAAAACAGAGGGCGTTATAACACTATCTAAAAAGTAAGACTGTTGTCACATATCACGATGTTATACTAGAATACAAAAGAAAGGTCATGACAATTAGTATTAACTAGATACACTAGATATTTGAATTGATTAATTAAGTCCCCATTATTTTGTCAGTAATTTAAAAGTAACGTCATAGAAACATTACTTTTTATTTGTTGCTTAAACATCCTTTTAAGGTTAAACTTGAGTAGGCCTATAAGTAGCCCTTCACCTGGTCAGTACAGTCAAAGTAAATTTTTGTTAAAACTAGTTGAGACTTTATAATCACGCAATGAAAATCAAATTACTAAACTACAAATGTGATAATAAATAAATTTGCATCGTTTCATTTAGTATCGGTATCGGTTAGTTGATATTTACAATTCGCTTCATACAAGTGCATCTTATAAATTGCACAAAGTTATTAGACTTCTAATGTGATGCGCCACGATGACCAGGATCTGAACCCGGAACTCAAACTTGTAATAATCGCTTCTTTGCCCACAACACCGATTGTAAACTCGCATTTTAAAGAGCTTATTAATATATCTAGATCAATAAAATGTCCAAGGTTGTTTACCTATAAAAGTGCATACATTTATTTTCAGTCCGATGCAAATGTCGAAGTTATTTGCAGAGATTTAACCTAACAAGTATAGTCGGAGTCAGCTGGTTGCGAGTGGGAGTCGGAAGTCAACGACCTTGCCTAGCCTTGGCCAAGGTCGCGACTATGCACAACGTAAGTCTGTCTCGTCGGCCAGTTCCTCTTGCAATAGTGATTGACGATGACGATGCCCAGCACAGCTGCCATTGGCAATGCAAATATAGCCTAACATGAGTCTGCAGTTGGACAGACGTGTTGTAACATTCGACCGTTACTCTGAGGGTCAAATTCAAGTGGTTTGTCTTTATTATTGCCATTACATTCTTTTCCGTATTTGGAGCAAAAACAAAGCATGACGAGTTATTTACACCAATTTTAGTTCCATGACCTGTGACGTTTTCGTGCATTTCACAAATTTAATGAATAAGGGATTACAATACCGGTAAATAATAAGCATACATAATATAATATATTTCAATTAAATAGGCATCTGTAGCATCCTGTTAATAATTGTGGTGATTACTGACTACTCGAAAAATAAAATATATTTTCATATATAGGGGTGCCACGAGAAATTAATAAATACCCCATAAAATCGTTAAAATATTTTCAAGCGTTTATTATAGACCAACTTAGACCATTTATAGTACCATTTAAGAAATTTGTGTAATTTAATACATTTTAGTTTTCGAGCTTAAAGTACAAAAATTAGAATTTATTGTTTTACGGGTATTTTTTTTTTCAATTCTCTGCCCTTAGACGCATGCAATTGAAATGCTAGAGCATTACTGTTCCTATTTACCACTTATGAAACAAAGGGGGAAACAACTCTTTAGCTCATGGGAAGTATAATAATGTTTTTTTTTTTATTGTAAAGGGGCTGTTACCCCCGTTCACCCATTAGACGTAATGATTGAAATTGTGTTTTATTATTTCTTTCCTTTACAACCCTTACTATTAATAATTGCCAAATTTCAGTTTTCTGGATTTGTGGAAAATTAGTAGATCTATATTTATTGTTTTAGGGGTGGTTATTCCATTTTTACCCCTTAGCAGTACGCGATAAAACACTAATATTGTTTAATTTTCTATGTATCTTGAAAGAAAAAATGTACAAATTTCCATCTCTTTAGCTTTAAGGAAAGACAGTACAACAATTCAATTTTATGGTGTCAAGGGTTAGTCTATTATCAAATTTTGCCCCCTTAGGATTACGCTACAAAATGCAAATCTGGTTTACATTTTCTATGTAACTTCAAAGAAAGTAATGTGCACATTTTCGGATCTCTGGCTTTAAGAAAAGTATAACAATTCATTTTTATTGTGTTAGGGGTTGTTACTACATTTTCACCCCTTAGCAGTTCGCGACCAAATTCAAATCTGTTTTGTTTCTATGTATCTTGTAAGAAATAAATATACAAAATTTCAGCTCTCTAGTTTTAAGGAAAGTACAACAATTAATGTTTTGAGGGTTGTTATCTCATTTTCACCCCTTAGCAGCATGACCAAAAGCAATTTTAATTTTACTAGCTGGCCCGATCCGGCTTTGCACGGATAGACAAATCAAAGTTAAATGCATATTAACCAAAAAATATATCAATAAAAATATTATACTGTGTATTTCTTATGGAGATTTTTAGTAACTTTGACCTCCCCAAACCCCCCTAAAATTTCGAATTTTTTAAAACCTTTCTTAGCGAGCACCTACGGCCCTAGAGGAAACTACATACCAAATTTCATTCCAGTCCGTTCGGTGGTTTTTGAGATTTTGTGATGAGTCGGTGAGTGGTATTTGGATTTTATATATACAGATATAGATCTAACCTGTATTATAACAATACGGATGTAGATCACATTTTCGTTCCAACACTGTTAATCAAATTTTTAAGAAACTTGTTCTGATATTTTTTTACTTATCCTTGCTGATAAAATATGATATATTATGTTTTATCACTATTTCAAAATGTGACTGAGCAGTGATTGAAAAAGTTAAAATCTTACGTTGGACAAAACTTTAAAAATAATATTAAAATAGTAAGAAGAAAAGTGTTGAAAATGTAAAGGTCTGCAAAATGTCAGCGAGAGCTTATGCCTGCGTTTATCTACTAAGGTTTTTATAAATATTTATAACAGCCTTAATTGAACACATGATACGGTAACCATTTGAAAAAAGAACGTTTTGTCACTTTGTTATTGTATGCGCTGACGAAACCGTTGAGATACGTTATGATAATATATCAAGGAAATGTTGTTCAGTAGCATATCAATATATCAAAAAATGTTGCACATATTCCAAAGTTAATTATTATCCCCACAGCCATGATCAAAATTAAAGACTGGCAAAACATATGTTATTATTAGCTACCCGATCCGGCTTTGCACGGATAGACAAATCAAAGTTAAATTTATATTAACAAAAAATATATATCAATAAATATATTACACTATGTATTTCTTATGGGGATTTTTAGTAACTTTGACTCCCCGAACCCCCCTAAGATTTAGAATTTTTTGAAAACTTTTCTTAGCGAGCACCTAGGGCCCTAGAGGAAGCTACCTAGCAAATTTCATTCCAATCCATTCGGTGGTTTGTTTTAGTAACTTCGACCCCCCCCAAACCCCCCTAAAATTCGATTTTTTTGAAAACTTTTCTTAGCCACCACTTACGGCCCTAGAGGAAGCTACGTACCAAGTTTCATTCCAATCCGTTCGGTGGTTTTTGAGATTTCGTGATGAATCAGTGAGTGGTATTTGGACTATATATAATTATACAGATTAAACATTGTTCATAAAATAGTCACAACATATTTACCTTTTAGTGGTACAAAAATGGTTAACTCCAGAAATATGATACTACGCAGATTTTAACAATGATTTCTTATCCGATTAGCATTATCTAAAAACTTAATAACTCTAACGAAAAATAAGAATTCAATGGATATTTTTAAACGATGATGTTGATAATTCGACATTTATGTATGACACCTACATTGATCAATAATTGAGGAAGTGTGTAAACAGCCTTTCCGGATGACGTATCTAAACGTGGGGAAAACCATACTTAAATCAAATCAGTGGTTTTGAGACAAACTTAATTTCAGTAACTTAAGCAGTTTAAAAGAAAAGCAAAAAATCTACAGAGTGGCGTTCGATTTTATTTTATTTAGTTCGTTAAATATATTTGTTTAAAGTTTAACGCCGTGGTACCCAAAGTGGTATAAATCAATCCCCAGGGGTCGGCGACAACCTTAAAGGGCTCCATGTCAGCGAACAAAAAAATTAGGAGTCTATGATATGTAAATGGGGATCCACGATACACTATGGTCTTGTATACAACCTTTTTTTCGCAATTTTAATATTAGCAGCGAAGTAGGGATTTTATAATGCACTATTTTATTCTATTTACTTCACTAAATTACATATTAATTAAATTAGTATATTTATGTAAGTATTAGGCTATTTGCTTTGTGGTCACATTAAACTTGTAAAAACGTGCACATAATGATACCAATGTCATCATCATGAGAGTCATCATCCAATGTCATTTTGTTTGGGTGTGCTTTAGAAAAGTAAGTAAGTTACATTATTTTTTATAAAATTTTAGTTTTGCACTCTAGTTAGTAGAGATAGATAAATTGCCTTATATAGATCACAAGATAGGTACCAATGATAGATAACCTCATTGAACTAAATTAGAACTAACACAAACTCTCACAGAGTTCCAGATGTTTAGACAATGGCAAAAGATAAGCCCTAAAGGTAGAAACACACTGCCACACGTCACGTGAGTTTTTACTAATATTTCAATGCTCTATAAATTACACTGTTGTCACACCTCACATCACTCGCATAACAATATGTGACTTGTGACATCACGTGAGCTAACGTGATGTCATGTCATCTCACGTCACGGACTAAAAGTGTGGGTTGTTGTTTTTACTAATATTTCAATGCTCTATAAATTACACTGTTGTCACCTCACATCACTCGCATAACAGTATGTGACAGTGTGACATCACATGAGCTCACGTGATGTCATGTCATCTCACGTCACGGACTAAAAGTGTGGGTTGTTGTTTTTACTAATATTTCAATGCTCTATAAATTACACTGTTGTCACACCTCACATCACTCGCATAACAGTATGTGACAGTGTGACATCACGTGAGCTCACGTGATGTCATGTCATCTCACGTCACGGAGTAAAAGTGTGGGTTGTTGATTTTACTAATATTTCAATGCTCTATAAATTACACTGTTGTCACACCTCACATCACTCGCATAACAATATGTGACAGTGTGACATCACGTGAGCTTACGTGATGCCATGTCATCTCACGTCACGGACTAAAAGTGTGGGTTGTTGTTTTTACTAATATTTCAATGCTCTATAATTACACTGTTGTTACCTCACATCACTCGCATACCAGTAT
Organism: Philaenus spumarius; assembly: GCA_018207615.1. Lineage (NCBI taxonomy): Eukaryota > Metazoa > Arthropoda > Insecta > Hemiptera > Aphrophoridae > Philaenus > Philaenus spumarius. Next base: position 81,074 of record JAGFPH010004701.1, read on the forward strand.
GTGACAGTGTGACATCACGTGAGCTCATGTGACATAACGACAGTGCGTTTCCAGCTTAACACGATTAGAATACCGAAGAAAACTACATACTACATGAAAAATTTATAACTGCTTTTCCAACCTAATATCTAGTGGAAAGTGGTATCAGAGAGGTTGCCAATAATCACAACAATAAAAAAGAAACAGATTGGACATTACTAACCAAGAAGATTTGAGATTAAACCTAACTAAATTGCCAAAAGTTGAACATTTATTATTAAAGCATCAGTTTTAATCTCCCACATCAGGTTTAATCACTCACTACAGGGATATCTCCCACTAAAAATATACATTTTTTGCTTAGCCATTTTACGTAACAAAATTACATAAAAGTTTGTTAAATTAAATTTGTTTAGTTAAAATCAGTATAAGCAGATAGCGCTATAATATCGTTTTTAAACACATTCCTGTATCGCCTAATAAAATAGAGAACAGATCGATTTACATGCTGAAATACATTATAATAACTTAAAATGAAATGCAAACCAGTTTTTCCTTGACTGATTAAAACTCATTTCAGGTACTTTTGAATAAATCGATCCAATTGTACATATGCACATTACATTAATATATACAGACAAGATAAAAGTAATATTGTTGTTTAATGACATTCGCATAATACGTTAAATGGGACATATGTAATTTTAATTTTCGCAAGAATCATGTAGATAAAATTAAGTGGTCTTGCAGTTGACTCCAAGGTAGTTGTGGGCAATTTGAAAGTTTATCAATCTTATTTGTAGACTAGCTGTTGTACCCGTGGCTTCGCACACGGTCCAAAGTTTCGCCACATAGTAATTAATGTTTATTGTTTCGGTTGTTATTACATTTTCACCCCGATCCGGCTTTGCACGTATAGACAAATCAAAGTTAAAAATGTAAATTAGCAACAAAAACATATCAATAAATGTAGTACACTATGTGTTCCTTATGGGGATTTTTGGTAACTTTAATAACTCCAAACCACCCTAAAATTTTGAATTTTTTGGAAACCTTTTATGGGAGCTTCTAGGGATCTAGATGAAGCTACATAACAAAATTTCATTCCAATCCGTTTGGTGTTTTTTTTTCTAGTAACTTTGACCCCCCTAAAAACCCCCTATAATTTCTAATTTTTGGAAAACCTTTCTTAGCGTACACCTAGGGCCCTAGAGGAAGCTACATACCAAATTTTATTGCAACCCGTTCGGTAGTTTAAAAAAAATAGTGATTTAATAACTTTGATCCCCCCAAAAACCCCCTAAAATTTCGAATGTTTTTAAACCCTATCCTAGTGAGCGCCTATGGCCCTAGAGGAAGCTACATACCAAATTTAATTCCAATCTGTTCGGTAATTTTGGAGAAATCGTGATTTAGTCATTTTTACCCCCCAAACACCCCTAAAATTTTCAATTTTTTAAACCCCTTTTTTAGTGAACACTTATGGCCCTAGAGGAAGCTACATACCAAATTCCATTTAAATCCGTTCGGTAGTTTTGAAGAAATCGTTTTTTAATAAATTTGATCCCCCCAAACCCACCCCCTAAAATTTCGAATTTTTTCTAACCCTATCTTAGTGAGCACCGATGGCCCTAGAGGAAGCTACATACCAAATTTCATGCCAATCCGTTCCGTAGTTTTGAAGAAATCGTTTTTTTAAATAAATTTGATCCTCCCAAACCCCCCTAAAATTTCGAATTTTTTCAAACCCTTTCTTAATGAGCACCTATGGCCCTAGAGGAAGCTACATACCAAATTTCATTTCAATCCGTTCGGTAGTTTTTGAGAAATCGTGATGAGTGAGTCAGTGAGTCAGTGGTATTTCGCTTTCATATGTATAGATTAGTAATTGGTTATTAGTGTTATAGAATATCCTATTTACACAAAGAAATTAAGTACACAAAATTTAAAAATAAAAATTACTCATGTAAACACGTGCGTTCCTCGCACGCCAAACACCGATTCATTGCGAGCGAAATAATTTAATTCTGTCTATATTTTAGGTCAAACATTTCAGAGATATATACACAGGGATCATTTAATACCACACAGACTAAAATTTATAGCTTGAAGTAATTTTAGATTATTTTTATTTTAAAAATAAAAATTTGGGAAATGTAAATTTGGTGAAAGTAAGCATTTAGTTAGATAGGTTATCCACTAGCCAAGGTGAGGTCGATTAATTTTTTCCCATTACTCCTACTTACAATACCAGCTATAAGTCAGTAAACCTTAAAATCATGATTTCCTCCAGTTTGTCACTCTTAAATATTAGCTATTTAAATCCAGCTACTTCAAATATTAGCTATGTAGGGATAGTTACCATGTTTTACCCTTAGACGCAAGTAATTGAAACTCAATTGGTTTTTGTTTCAAGTATATCACTTAACCCCTACACCGGCCCATGTTAAATTAAGCAATTTTAGGTACGCTTTTCTCAAAAAGTATAAGTGCTAAATATTTGAAATTTTAACACAACATTATATACACCTTTTTAAGCAAATACATTCTATTTGACTATTGTCCAAAAAATGGATCTTACATTTTTATTTTGTTTGGAAAAACTTAAAAAAAAACATTTTTTTTACAGACTCTAAAATTTTTACACTTGGATAATGTTAGGCCTTGATTTTGCATATGTTTGTAGAAAACAGTATAAAGTACGACCAAAGAAATTTCATCTTTCTATCTTTAATAGTGCCTGAGAAAAATGAACCTGCGTCAATAAAATCAAAAATTTCGAGAAACTAGCGCTAAAAGCCAAATCTTATCTAGAACTTGCTGGCCCGATCCGACTTTGCACGGATAGACAAATCAAAGTTAAATGTATATTAACAAAACATATATTATATCAATAAATATATTACACTAAGTATTTCTTATGGGGAATTTTAGTAACTTTGACCTCCTCAAACCTCCCCTAAAATTTCGAATTGTTTGAAACCCTTTCTTACCAGCACCTACGGCCCTAGACGAAGCTACATACCAAATTGCATTCCAATCCATTCAGTAGTTTAAGAGAAATCGTGATTTAGTAAATTTGACCTAAAAACATCCCCTAAGTTTTCGAATTTTTTGAAAACCTTTCTTAGCGAGCACCTAGAGTAATAGAGGAAGCGACATACCAAATTTCATTCCAATCCGTTCAGTGGTTTTGGAGAAATCGTGATTTAGTAACTTTGACCCCCCAAACCCCCTAAGATTTCAAATTTTTTTAAACCCTTCTTTATCAGCACTTATGGCCATAGAGGAAGCTACAAACCAAATTTCATTCCAATCCGTTCAGCAGTTTTAGAGAAATCGTGATTTAGTAACTTTGACCCCCAAAAACCCCTTAAAATTTAGAATTTTTTGAAAACATTTCTTAGAGAGCACTTATGGCCCTAGAGGAAGCTACATACCAAATTTCGTTCCAATCCGTCAGTAGTTTTTGAGAAATCGTGATCATTGAGTCAGTGAATTTGGATTTTATATATATAGATAGATGAGTGTGAACATGAATATATATAGATATACTCATGAGAGAACATCCCTGCACAATGTTATGCACAATGTTAAAAAAACAATTATTATTTTGGTAATATAATTTCTTTTAAAATATATTTATAAAGTTAAACATATTAAGTTAAAGATGTACAACAACAAGATATTGTAAGATATTGTTATTCACAATCACATCATTAGGGTTTAGGTAATATAGTTTTTTTATGACCGTCGTTACTCTAAGCGTGACCGCCGTTACAACTGTTGGTACCGTTTAAACTTTGAGCTAGAATGCTGTGGAAATAAAAGTAAAAATACGAAATAAATGTTTTCAAATTATATTTAAAGAAACTTCATTTACAGCAAAGTCCTATGTAACCACATGAATACAGCTTTTGCAATCGTGACCGCCGTTGCTTTGGATGTGAATACCGCTACTCTGAGCTAGACCGCCGCTACTCTGAGCGTGACCGCTGCTACTCTGAGCGTGACCGCCGTTGCTTTGGATGTGAATACCGCTACTCTGAGCTAGACCGCTGCTACTCTGAGCTAGACCGCCGCTACTCTGAGCGTGACCGCCGTTGCTTTGGATGTGAACACCGCTACTCTGAGCTAGACCGCTGCTACTCTGAGCTAGACCGCTGCTACTCTGAGCGTGACCGCCGCTACTCTGAGCTAGACCGCTGCTACTCTGAGCTAGACCGCTGCTACTCTGAGCTAGACCGCCGCTACTCTGAGCGTGACCGCCGTTGCTTTGGATGTGAACACCGCTACTCTGAGCTAGACCGCTGCTACTCTGAGCTAGACCGCTGCTACTCTG
>JAGFPH010004701.1:85494-101297 GCA_018207615.1 Philaenus spumarius
GAAAGTGCTCGAAAACTGAATTTGCTGTTGTAAATAATAACAAATATTATATTTATGTATTATGTTTATCAAACCTATTTTAGTAAATGTTTTTTAACTTACACATAAGACTTTTATTTGGTATGCTAAGCCTTTGAGCTCTCGGCCCCTCCCCCACCGAAATATCATTCTGGATAGGGCCATGGGTAGTAGGAACACCCAAAATATAACGGCCAGTTTTTCAAAGATTTAATCTGAATGCAGAGTACTCTTATACCAGTATTTTAATTTTAAAATATGCAAACTGTACAACTGCTAGCATTTATTAATTATGAATACATTTGTAAATATACATTTAAAACATAGATACATTTATCTTTTCATGGTATTATAATGTTTACTTTTTTAATGTTATATACATGACGATATTGGTCAACTTTCATATCTATTTTACAAACCGTGTTCGTTCAAAATATTTTCCTGAAATATTCCCAGAAAGTTGGTGGATTAGTTAAATAAGTTTCATATTACACCAAATTTCAACAAGGAACTGTCAGGCTTACCTCGCTGAAGATCCGAGTCATGAACTGCCAAGGTTACTGCCCAGTTTGTTGAATTAGATCTGTCCAAGCGTCCTCTAGATGTCTTTATTAGTCTACCTGGCATAAAATATCAATACATGGGCATTAAATTACAAAACATTTCTGAACTTGTAATTGATTTATACATTATTTAATATCTTTAGTTCCCTTTTTTACATGAACTTTTTAAAGACAGTTGTTATTTTTATAATTTCTTACCTCCGAGTTCACAGGATCCTGGAAACTTTGTCTCTATGACATAACCGGTGGCGCATGCATCCTTTAGCATATGGCACCATGATGTGTAAGTTCTGTCATTAGTACCACATATTGTACCTCCAAAGGCTGATGAACGACTTCGACTCCGGATTTTAGGACAACGATAACTGCAAGTAACACACCTGGGATGTCCGGTTGTGATTTCAGTAAGACATGCCTGATGTTCCTTGCACTGAATATTGTTACAAGTAGCCATTTCTATAAAGTAAAATTAATTGAATACAAATGATGAATTACTACATATTTTAGTTTAGTGTTACAGTACCAGTATATTACAAACAATTTTTATAATTTATTTATTTTATTTCTGCAACAAACCTATTTCTAAACTCTACTGAGCTTTTCAAATACCTAGACAGTTTGTTGCTTAATATAATATTATACACCAATTTAACTGAAAACAACTATTTAAAGAATAACAATAATTAATAAACACATACACATTAGAACGTATTAGTAGCACTTGTCAAATAAAAACAATTTAAGTTTTATTTATAAAATTGTTATTTGAAAAATGTAATTATATGTAATAAATGTTTTAATGTGTATCTTTATTTAATAATTTTATTTACTATATAGATATGAAAAATACCGGGTGTCCCACAAAGAGGTCCCTATTTTTGAATTGATATGACAGACGTATAGAGCGCGCTACAGACTTGAAATTCTACAGTCGTGACTAACACATATGTAAAAGAAATACTCCTGAGTATCAGTTAATTCTGATTGATCCAAACAAAATGGCGGAAAAACAAAAAACTACAAAATCAGCAATCGTATTTTAAGGGTAAACCTACTTTTATTTAGAATAGGAACAGCTACAGCTGTTTAGACTATTTTAAATCTATCAGCTGACTGCGTGTATCCACAACAATGAACATATTTGGTAATAAACATTGGCATTTGTTATTAAGTTGCATTGTAAAGTGTCTTATGTACCATACCGTTTTCAACTGAGCAAAAAGTGAAATGTTGTTCCTGGGCTATTGCATTTGAAAATTTGAAAATGATTATGAAGCAATAAGGTGTTTTAGGGAAAGGTACCCAGGTGTAGTTCCACCGTCAAGGAAATCTATTCGTAAGTGGAAGACTATCCTACTAGAAACGGGGTCAATACAAAAAAAATACCATAGATCCTCCAACATAGAAAATGAAGAAATCGTATGTGCTACTTTCATGGAATCTCCAAATACGCCTAATTCAGTAAGAAAGGTGGAATCTGCTACAGGAATACCGAAGTAATCTGTCCAAAGGTATGCCAAAAAGAACAAAATCAAACATTATAAAACTCATTTAGTTCACGGACTGCTTGAAGATGATCCTGACAGACGATTGGAATTTTGTTCGAAAATAATTGAAAAGACTGACGTAGATAGCAAATGGCATGAAGGAATCGTGTTTTCAGATGAAGCGACATTTTATCGAACAGGAATTGTAAACAGGCATAATTGTCATTACTATAACAATTATAGTAATTACAAAAAATCCACATATCTTACAAGAAGAGAAATTAAAATCAACATTTATAACAGTTTGGGCTGCTGTTACCAAGGATGGTGTTTTGTCGTATGACATATCCCGACAAATAATGACTGGAGAAAGGTATGCATCAGTTTTAAGCAATCACATAGTTCCTCATCTTTCTCAGCCTGAGATGAAAGACGTTTTTTTTCAACAGGATGGAGCTCCTCCGCATTATGCTAATGTGGCCAAAGCAGTTTTGGACCAAAATCTTCCTAACCGTTGGATAGGTCGTGGCAGCAGATCTCCAGACTTGACTGTTTGTGACTTTTTTCTGTGGGGCTTTTTGAAAGCAATGTCATAACATTGTGACAGACGATGAACTAATGAGGTTGATCGAAGAGGAACTGTTGTTGATACCTCGAGAGTTGTTCAGCAAAGCGTATGACTGTTTTCTATTTCGTTGTCATCAGTGCATTGCGATCGATGGACATCAGTTTGAATAAGGTTTATGGATCAAATAGATTTAATTTATTTATGAGTTACTTATATCTTTAATTCCCTAACGTTGTTTAGTGCTTAGTAACATCGTTAAAATTCAATAATTATGTTGTAACACTTAAGCAAATAAAAGTATTTGAACGAAAAGGTACTATTTCTTTGATATCCCGCCATTTTGTCCTAATGTGTCAGAATTAACTGATATTCAGGTGTATTTCTTTTACATATGTGTATGTTAGGACTGTTGAGTTTCAGGTTTGTAGAGTGTTCGGTGCATCTAATATAATAATTCAAAAATAAGGACCTCTTCGTGGGACACCCGGTACTTTAGAAACAAAGCTAGGAATGAAATTCTGGCTAGTGTGATGCAGCAGCTGTAAAGCAGAGTTTATCAGGACATGAAGGTACAATTTTTAAAATTGAGTAATACTTAACCTGTTGCAGTATTACATTCAGTATAATAAGTGTAATATATTGTATTACATAATATTATTGTAATTGTGGTACATGTGTATATTTATCTATACATTATTTCAGAATTCCTGAACATGATGTTAATCCAAACACTTAGCAAACTAACCAAAATTTTTGAAGGGAACTTGAATTCTTTTCTACGATGTTAAAACAAAATTGAGATATAGTCATGTTAATAAGAATTATTTATAAGCTAGGTTTGCAAAAATTCAGTATAGCCTCTTCATGTGGTGGTCTCTGCTACAAACTAATTGTGCTGTAGCATAGTCCACACAAATTACAAATATCATTTCGACAATATTCCAAATAATATTGATCATTTTAACCAACGTTTGGTATTTGATTATAAAATTAAAGAAATTTGTATTTTACTCTTAACATTATAAGTCAAAGTAATACACTATGTACATGGGTGAACATACAGCAGTAAAATTTTCTCTGTAAATTTAAAATTGTATTAGTTTTGAGCCTTCGCCTTTTAATATCAGAGTCATGTTTGATTTTTACATTTACTTACAACCTTTAATTTTTAGCAATATAAATAATAATTTGTTTTACAGATAAATTTACTAATTTTATTTTCTATTTTTGCTTTTGGTCAAATAGAACAAAAACAAAAATAAAAAATAAAATTGCTCCTCATTTGTTGTTATGAGGAGCAACATCGCAAATGCTTTGATAAATATTATATGTGTGGAACAACTTCACAAATGCTTTGACAAATATTATATGTGTGAATCAACATCACAATTGCTTTGACAAATATCATATGTGTGGAGAAACTTCACAAATGCTTTGACAAATATTATATGTGTGGAACAACTTCACAAATGATTTGACAAATATTATATGTGTGGAACAACTTCACAAATGCTTTGACAAATATTATATGTGTGGAACAACTTAACAAATGTTTTGACAAATATTATATGTGTGAATCAACATCACAATTGCTTTGACAAATGTTATATGTGTGGATAAACTTCACAAATTCTTTGACAAATATTATATGTGTGGAACAACTTCAAAAATGCTTTGACAAATATTATATGAGTGGAGAAACTTCACAAATGCTTTGACAAATATTATGTGTGGAACAACTTCACAAATGATTTGACAAATATTATATGTGTGGAACAACTTCACAAATGCTTTGACAAATATGTGGAACAACTTCACAAATGCTTATCAATAATTTAATAATAATTTTCTTCTCAATTAAAATTCAATTTCAAGTTTTTGTCAATTATTTTTTGAGATTCTGGGAGTATATTAAATAACACAATTCCAGGGAAATTAGGGAAGGTAGTCTTTTATTGATGTTCAATTCAGGGACAGAGGCACTAACTTCATAGGAGGAAATAGATGTCTAACCGATGTTCACAATTTTCTCTCATCATAGAAAACCTCGTTAGTATTAGCTTAGCAGATAAATGTCTCAATTGTCTTCAATTCCTCTGCATTTCCACATTTTGGAGGTGTCTGGGAAGCAGGCATCAAATCAACCAAATTTCACATTGTTTGTGTAATTTGGTGAAGAGATCCTTAACTTTGAAAACTAATACATTGTTCTCTCAAGTGGAAGTAATACTGAACTCCTGACCACTATGTCCACTCTCATCAGATCCATTAACTGGTCATTTGCAACCAGATTGAACTGACTTACCCTTAACACGTTCACCGCTAAGGACGCACATGTGAGCTTGACACTGAACACTATGAAAAGCGGTCGACGCTCAGCGCATTGCACGCCAGCCCCTATATTGGGAGTATTTTCAATACACAATGCATTGCACGCCTATTTTAAGCATATGTGCTATGGACACACATGTGCGTCCACTTTAAAATATTACTAACTAGCTGACCCGTACGGCGTTGCTCGTGGTTGTTGGTATTTTCAGTCTTTTTGACGTAATTGTAATTCTTTTTAAGTGTTCGTTGAATACCTGTGCGTATCCTACTGTGGCCATGAAAAAAAGTCTACGCTATTTAGGAAAGCACTGAAAATTGTATTCCTGCAAACTAATATCTAACATGAAAAAGTTTTAAATATATCGTTTTAATTTATAGTTTTAACTAAGTTTGACTTTCACTTAATTTCATTGACAATGTTGCGAGCACCTACGGCCTTAGAGGAAGCTACGTACCAAATTTCATTCCAATTCGTTCTTATAGGGATTTTTAGTAACTTTGAGCCCCCTCCCCAAACCACCCTAAAATTTCGAATTTCTTTTAACCCTTTCTTAGCGAGGGTTTAAATTAGCTGGGGGTCGTAGAAAATATATTTTAATCACTTTGTAACATCCGCGTTAATTTAGGATGTAACAAACTGGTTCAAATAGAGTTTGTAATTTTAAATGTATAGGCCTAATTAGTATAAGATATATATTGTTTAGTATTTAAATATACAATATACAGTATATATCAAAATGAAGCTACGAATCTGATATTTTAATGGCATTTAGTTTAATTCAGATGGTTTGTTTAGTTTTCAATAAAATATGTTTAAACTTGTGTATGTTTATGGTTATGCATGGTGTCAAATAATTTGTTTGTTATTATTATTATTGATAGCGAAAATATGTTTTGAAAAGTATTAAAAACTTCATAGTTATGATATATTTTATATAAACAATATTTTAAGCAGCATATCTCTAAGTAGGCCTATATAGATATTTAATAACCAATGTTAGAGTTGAATTATAATTCTGTAAGCATTTTTATTTGTGTTTGTTTATAGTTTTTCAATCTAACCTTAAAAAGCTGTTGGTTTTGAAGAGTATTAAAGTGATTATAAATTTCCTAAGTAATGTTGCTATGGTAATACATGTAAACAAACATAAGCTTTTTATACGAACAGCTGTTTTTGTGAGCTATGGTTTTGAGTTCATACAATAAATGCTGTTCAGTTTCTTCCAAATTTGAAATTTTTCGGGAAACTTTTCAAACTTTTCTTTACGTATAAACCTTCTATGAACTACTACAAACATTTTAAGACCAAAAATAGCCAAATCGGTCCAGCCGTTCTCGAGTTTTAGCGAGACTAACGAACAGCAATTCATTTTTATATATATAGATTATGAGGTATCGTAGAAAGGTTAAAAAATAAAGTAATTTCTACTCATTTAGGCTATAGATATAAAAAATAAAAGATCAGCTCCTAGAATAGGAAATACGAAATTTGCATAGCAGTGAACGTGTTAATTGTCTATCAAGATTTCAACTAGTGCAGAAAGCTTCACAACAATTTTGGTCCAATTGCAGCAAGGAATACCTTTACTCATTGCAGCAGTGCACGAAATGGACAACTCAAACACCCAATCTTAAAGTTGGAGTACAATAACTTTAAATGGATTCAACATTGTCTCTAATAAAGGAGTTGTTTTATTATTATTTTGTTTGTTTGTTTTACTTTCAACACCTTTTTTCTTGCATTAAAGATTACTGCTATCAAACAAATTTCAGACAAAAGTTTTGGTAATATTTAGAACATTACCACCATTTTGAACAGGTTTGATATTGTGTAATGTTTTTATGTTCTATGAAAACACACACATTTTATTCACCACTTGCAGTAGAGTAAGGGTTTGTCCTATCAAAAATAGCTTCATACAAAATTTTTAGATAATACTCCTTAGGTCTACATTATCTTTGTAAGGATTAGACACTGTACCTACTAGAGGAGTTATGAATTTTGTTGATCTTAGCTCCTATTTTCTTCAGGCCTTGACAGCTTGAATCAACGATTATTGTTATGAAAAAACCTCCAATACAAATTTATTTGTTATTCTTTTAAGAGGTATAATAACTTTAACCAGAATCATCATTTAAAATAAAAAGGGAGTTAAAGTGATTTTTAAGTTTTTCAAGAATCCCTCCCTTTTTTCTACCCCTTTTGGAAGTATATGTATGTATCATTTTAATATGGATTTGGGGTCTAGGGAGAATGAAACGAAAAATAGGTAGAAATTTTTCGGAAGTCGTACCACGCAATGACTGCAATAGGTACTGTCTTCGAAATCTACCAAAAATCAGTTGTCTATTGTAGGCTACTTCACCCAAGATGGTTACATGTAATTCTAAAATATTACTAATAGCCCAGTCGGTATAGGTTACAACTTCCAGTAATTTGCAATACGGCTGAATTTTTTTTTTATAATTACATTAAAGTGTGTAGATTAACATAAAAAAAGTTTACCAGTCTATCGATTTCCCAAAGTCGAATTAAACATCGATTATCATTTTATTTCGATTATCCTTAATATTTCGAGCTGAGATGAAGATAGAGGAAAAAATAAAAAATACCACTGTGTAGGGGAGGTATTTTTCAACAAAAAAGGTCATATGTATTTATTTCGTCCGAGCAATGGTTTGTCTGGAAAAAATTCGATAATGCAAGTATGTATTTTGCAGCAGGGGAAATCACTAAAAGGGGACATCTTATTCATATATGAAGCGTTGGCTCATTCTAAATTGGCCGAATTTTAATATATCGAATTGAAACTTGACATAGGAGTTAAAATATATATTTTAAACATTTATGCTGTGTCTCAGCTTGTTATCTTGAAAATTACCCGATCTAGGAGTCGATTTCGATTATCGATTTTACTAGTACCGGACTCACGAACTAATTTCAAATCTATTCCAGTTTCGTCAATTTTTGGAATATCAACATCAAATTTGTTTTACAAGTTGAGTACACCAGTATAAATATTCTTAGTAAGTATGAACAATTTTTTTCATGTTATTTTAAAAAACGAGGCGCTTGAAAATGGTCTTCTGTTTTACCTATCTCGTTTTAACTATAACACTTTTGGATTCAACGACTCCATTTTCGACATTTTTGAACATATCGATTTAAAAATTGGTACAGAAGTTAAAAACACAATTTTTTTTGCTATACTTATTTAAAAAACTATATTTAAAAAATTGACTAATCTGCAGCCGATTAACTCAAGCGTTTTGATTAAAAATCTAAAAAGGTCTAAAATTATACTTTTTTAAGTTACTTGTGCTTTGAAAAATAAATAATAAAAAAGGTTTATACTCCTTGATCTTGTTTGAATCTATATATTTAACTTGTAAACAAACTTTCAGGTTGATATTTTGAAAATTTTCTAAACTGGAGCTGTTTAAAATGAATTGTTGGGTCCGGTACTCCTAAAATTGAGAAACCCATTAATAAGTCAAGTGGCTCTAGATCGGGTAATTTTCAAGATAACAAGCTGAGACTCCGCATAAATGTTTAAAATATATATTTTAACTCCTATGTCAAGTTTCAATTCGATATATTAAAATTCGGCCAATTTAGAATGAGCCAACGCTTCATATATGAATAAGATGTCCCCTTTTAGTGATTTCCCCTGCTGCAAAATACATACCTTCATTATCGAATTTTTTCCAGACAAACCATTGCTCGGACGAAATAAATACATATGGCCTTTTTTGTTAAAAAATACCTCCCCTACACGATGGTGTTTTTTATTTTCCTCTATCTTCATTCCAGCTCGAAATATTAAGGATAATCGAAAAACAAAATGATAATCGATTTTTTTTCGACTTTGGGAAATTGATAGACTTGTAAACTTTTTTTATGTTAATCTAGATACTTTAATGTACTTATAAAAAAAAAATCAGCCGTATTGCAAATTACTGGAACTTTTGGTCTAAATTGACCTCTACCGACTGGCCTATAAACGCATTACTCTAATCGAAAGAGTTTACATAATCAAATAAAATACTCTTAAAAACATCTGTGGAATAAATATAAATGCAGTTTAAGTACCTACACGTGAAGACAAAAGCTAAGTTTCGCTGCTTCCCCGCTATGAATTGACCATGCGTTTAGGCGTGAGGTCAGTGTACAGACATCCCAACACCTGGACATCTGAACGGCATTTGGAAACCACTTTTTTTAAACCCTGGAATTTTTAACAAATATATTTCTCTCCCGATTTTAGTACATACAAGAGTAAAACTGTATTTTATTTTGTAAAAACGTTTATTTTGACAAAATTTTAGGTGATTTGACTAACTATTTTATAATGGTTCAAATTTTCAACTTCAAAAGAAAGGCTCTTCAGGAAATATAAACGTATAACAGACGGAAGTAATAATATAAGAGATTTTTGCATTGCACATTATTTTCTAAACGATATAATATTATATTGGGCAGAAATATTAAATACCTGCAAATTTTCTAACAATTTAAGTATACTTTTAACGTTTAAAAATAACACTATCATTTAATTATATACAGACAAGATTAGAAGACTACCAAATGGAAACCCAACATAACACTAGTAAATATTTATTTTGAAAGTATGTCAGTACCAACATTCATAATTTATAAAATATAACTAAAAAATATTGATTTGTTATTAAATGTAGGTTTACTACGAGTAAAGTTTTCATGTGCGTATGTACTTTTAGAACGCTTTGAGATAGAACTTTAAACGTCATTAACTGCGAGTTTACTAATACGTTTTCTACAGTTGAAAATAAATAATTACTCACAAATAAAAATTGAAACAACCCGTATTGCAACAAAAAAAGTTTGTTTGGATTTTTCAAACCAACTTTCAAAAAGGATTTGTTTTTAAAACACAACACGAAATGAACACATAGGAAAAAACATAATAACAGGCACAGTAAGAATTAAAACAAGCAATAATAAATCGACCACGCAGCTGGACCGCTGACGTGAGTTGAGCAAATTTCCAAAATTAAGTTTATAGGCCTATGTTTTAGGGTTTCAACCAACAATTTGGGAAATAGGTCTACTCACGAAGGCGTTGAACAGCTGTCTGTGTGTACGCAATATATTAGTAGAATTTGTTTCCTCCTAGTGGCCTCGCGAGTTTGCATCACTTGGCTTTGAACTGGGTACTTTTATGGTATTTTACGTTTTTGTCGATTTTGGGGGAACCAAGCGAGCTATAAGGTCGCGTAAAAAAACAAAATGCGCAGAATAAGATCCTACATTTATATTGTTAGAAAAAACTCTAAAAAAATTTCATTATCGTAGTAAAAATCTCAAAAAATAGTTACTTCCGGTCAAAAAACGTACTTCCGGTTGTTGGATTTTTTTGGCTAACGAACTCGTCCGAGCCACATAGACAACCAACACGTGTACCAAATTTGAACCAAATCGGACTTAAAATGCGTCCGCTAGAGTGCGAACACATACATACATATATATATATGAATTTTTTTGACACCCCAAAACGTGTTCTGGGGACCATGATCGGTGCTCATTTGCTACTCCCGACCTTGGGTCTCACCATAAGGGCCACTGCAATAGCTCATTTTTCCTATGGAAATTCGCTAATAATACTTGCACGAAATGGTATTGATAGCCTACATTTAAAAGACACTGATTTTTAATGTCAATTTCGACATGTTATGCATTTTTGTCCACTTAAAAGTAATTTTTAGGAAGAACTATTACTAAGGAGAAACTAATTAGGCCTAGATATTTGTAATCCTTTATAAATAGCTTAATTGATTAATTTGGAAATACGGTACAGTAATATGAAATACAAATTGCAAAAATTATACCATGTAATGTAATAGCATTATAGCAGATTACAGAAAGATTAGATAAGCAAAACTATAAATAAATCATTTCGGCCCATGTTGCAGAGATCGCCACAGATTTGTGATACATTGACAATAATAGTGTTTTATCTGTAGACATTATAATAGGCCTAACTAAAAACAGAGGGCGTTATAACACTATCTAAAAAGTAAGACTGTTGTCACATATCACGATGTTATACTAGAATAAAAAAGAAAGGTCATGACAATCTTGGCAATCGTAGTATTAACTAGATACACTAGATATTTGAATTGATTAATTAAGTCCCCATTATTTTGTCAGTAATTTAAAAGTAACGTCATAGAAACATTACTTTTTATTTATTGCTTAAACATCCTTTTAAGGTTACACTTGAGTATAAGTAGGCCTAGCCCTTCACCTGGTCAGTACAGTCAAAGTAAATTTTTGTTAAAACTAGTTGAGACTTTATAATCACGCAATGAAAATCAAATTACTAAACTACAAATGTGATAATAAATAAATTTGCATCGTTTCATTTAGTATCGGTTAGTTGATATTTACAATTCGCTTCATACAAGTGCATCTTATAAATTGCACAAAGTTATTAGACTGTTAATGTGATGCGCCACGATGACCAGGATCTGAACCCGGAACTCAAACTTGTAATAATTAATTGCTTCTTTGCCCACAACACCGATTGTAAACTCGCATTTTAAAGAGCTTATTAATATATCTAGATCAATAAAATGTCCAAGGTTGTTTACCTATAAAAGTGCATACATTTATTTTCAGTCCGATGCAAATGTCGAAGTTATTTGCAGAGATTTAACCTAACAAGTATAGTCGGAGTCAGCTGGTTGTGAGTGGGAGTCGGAAGTCAACGACCTTGCCTAGCCTTGGCCAAGGTCGCGACTATGCACAACGTAAGTCTGTCTCGTCGGCCAGTTCCTCTTGCAATAGTGATTGACGATGACGATGCCCAGCACAGCTGCCATTGGCAATGCAAATATAGCCTAACATGAGTCTGCAGTTGGATAGACGTGTTGTAACATTCGACCGTTACTCTGAGGGTCAAATTCAAGTGGTTTGTCTTTATTATTGTCATTACATTCTTTTCCGTATTTGGAGCAAAAACAAAGCATGACGAGTTATTTACACCAATTTTAGTTCCATGACCTGTAGCGTTTTCGTGCATTTCACAAATTTAATGAATAAGGGATTACAATAAATAATAAGCATACATAATATAATATATTTCAATTAAATAGGCATCTGTAGCATCCTGTTAATAATTATGGTGATTACTGACTACTCGAAAAATAAAATATATTTTCATATATAGGGGTGCCACGAAAAATTCATAAATACCCCATGAAATCAGTAAAATATTTTCAAGCGTTTATTATAGACCAACTTAGACCATTCATAGTACTATTTAAGAAATTTGTGTAATTTAATACATTTTAGTTTAGAATGTATTGTTTTACGGGTATTTTTTTTCAATTCTCTGCCCTTAGACGCATGTAATTGAAATGCTAGAGCATTACTGTTCCTATTTACCACTTATGAAACAATGGGGTAAACAACAGCTCTTTAGCTCATGGGAAGTATAATAATGTTTTTTTTTAATTGTAAAGGATCTGTTACCCCCGTTCAGCCATTAGACGTAATGATTGAAATTGTGTTTTATTATTTCTTTCCTTTACAACCCTTACTATTAATAATTGCCAAAATTCAGCTTTCTGGATTTGTGGAAAATTAGTAGATCTATATTTATTGTTTTAGGGGTGGTTATTCCATTTTCACCCCTTTTAGCAGTACTCTATAAAACACTAATATTGTTTAATTTTCTATGTACCTTGAAAGAAAAAATGTACAAATTTCCAGCTCTTTAGCTTTAAGGAAAGACAGTACAGTATAACAATTCAATAGGTGTCAAGGGTTAGTCTATTATCAAATTTTGCCCCCTTAGGATTACGCTACAAAATGCAAATCTTTTTTACATTTTCTATGTATCTTGAAAGAAAGTAATGTGCACATTTTCAGATCTCTAGCTTTAAGAAAAGTATAACAATTCATTTTTATTGTGTTAGGGGTTGTTACTACATTTTCACCCCTTAGCAGTTGGCGACCAAATTCAAATCTGTTTTGTTTCTATGTATCTTGTAAGAAATAAATATACAAAATTTCAGCTCTCTAGTTTTAAGGAAAGTACAACAATTATTGTTTTGGGGGTTGTTATCTCATTTTCACCCCTTAGCAGCATGACCAAAAGCAATTTTAATTTACATTTTTTTATTTATCTTTAAATAAATAATGAACACATTTCCAGCTCTTTAGCTATAAGGAAAGTATAACCATTAGTTTTTATTGTTTTAGGGGTTGTTACTACATGTTCACCCCCCTTAGCAGTACGCGACAAAATGCAAATCTGGTTAATTTTGTCTATATTATGAATGTACAAATTTCAGCTCTCTAGCTTTAAGGAAAGTATAAAAATACATATTTATTGATTTAGGGGTTATTATCACATTTTACTTTACATTTTATATGTATCTTGTAAGAAATAAATGTACCAATTTCCTGCTCTCTAGCTTTATGAGAAGTATAACAATTAATTTGTATTGTTTTAGGGGTTGTTATCACATTTTCACCCCTTATCAACACGCTACAAAATACAAATATGGTTTACTTTTCATACATATTTTGTAAGAAATAAATGCACCAATTTCCAGTTCTCTAGCTTTAATCGAAGTATAATAATTGATTTGAATATTGTTTTGTGGGTTTTTTCAAATTGCCTGAAACAAATTATCATTGAACACATGATACGGAAACCATTTGAAAAAAGAACGTTTTGTCACTTGTTATTGTATGCGCTGACGAAACCATTGAGATACGTTATGATAATATATCAAGGAAATGTTGTTCAGTAGCATATCAATATATCAAAAAATGTTGTACATATTCCAAAGTTAATTGTTATCCCCACGGCCATGATCCAAATTAAAGACTGGCAAAAAATATGTTATTATTAGCTGCCCGATCCGGCTTTGCACGGATAGACAAATCAAAGTTAAATTTATATTAACAAAAAATATATATCAATAAATATATTACACTATGTATTTCTTTTGGGGATTTTTAGTAACTTTGACCCCTCCCCCAAACCTCCCCTAAAATTTCGATTTTTTTTTAAACCCTTTCTTAGCGAGCACTTAGGGCCCTAGAGGAAGCTACGTAATAAATTTCATTTCAATCCGTTCGGTGTTTCTTTTTAGTAACTTTGACTCCCCGAACCCCCCTAAAATTTCGAATTTTTTGAAAACTTTTCTTAGCGAGCATTTAGAGGAAGCTACCTAGCAAATTTCATTCCAATCCATTCGGTGGTTTGTTTTAGTAACTTCGACCCCCCCAAACCCCCCTAAAATTCGAATTTTTTGAAAACTTTTCTTAGCCAGCACTTACGGCCTTAGAGGAAGCTACATACCAAGTTTCATTCCAATCCGTTCGGTGGTTTTTGAGATTTCGTGATGAATCAGTGAGTGGTATTTGGATTATATAATTATACAGATTAAACATTGTTCATAAAATAGTCACAACCTTTTAGCAGTACAAAAATGGTTAACTCCAGAAATATGATACTACGCGGATTTTAACAATGATTTCTTATCCGATTAGCATTATCTAAAAACTTAATAACTCTAACGAAAAATAAGAATTCAATGAATATTTTTAAACGATGATGTTGATAATTCGACATTTATGTATGACACCTATAATTGAACAATAATTGAGGAAGTGTGTAAACAGCCTTTCCAGATGACGTATCTAAACGTGGGGAAAACCATACTTAAATCAAATCAGTGGTTTTGAGACAAACTTAATTTCAATAACTTAAGCAGTTTAAAAGAAAAGCAAAAAATCTACAGAGTGGCGTTCGATTTTAGTTTATTTAGTGACGAGTTGTTCGTTAAATATTTAAAGCCATGGTACCCATTGTGTATAAATCAATCCCCAGGGGTCGGCGACAACCTTAAAGGGCTCCATGTCAGCAAACAAAAAAATTAGGAGTCTATGAGACGTAAATGGTGATCCACGATACACTACGGTCTTGTATACAATCTTATTTTCGCAATTATAATATTAGCAGCGAAGTAGGGATTTTATAATGCACTATTTTATTCTATTTACTTCACTAAATTACATATTAATTAAATTAGTATATTTATGTAAGTATTAGGCTATTCGCTTTGTGGTCACATTAAACTTGTAAAAACGTGCACATAATGATACCAATGTCATCATCATGAGAGTCATCATCCAATGTCATTTTGTTTGGGTGTGCTTTAGAAAAGTAAGTATTTTTTATAAAATTTTAGTTTCGTACTCTAGTCAGTAGAGATAGATAAATTGCCTTATATAGACCACAAGATAGGTTCCAATGATAGATAACCTCATTTAACTAAATTAGAACTAACACAAACTCTCACAGAGTTCCAGATGTTTAGACAATGGCAAAAGGTAAGCCCTAAAGGTAGAAACACACTGCCATCACGTCACGTGAGCTCACGTGATGTCATGTCATCTCACGTTACGGACTAAAAGTGTGGGTTGTTGTTTTTACTAATATTTCAATGCTCTATAAATTACACTGTTGTCACCTCACATCACTCGCATAACAATATGTGACAGTGTGACATCACGTGAGCTCATGTGATGTCATGTCATCTCACGTCACGGACTAAAAGTGTGGGTTGTTGTTTTTACTAATATTTCAATGCTCTATAATTACACTGTTGTCACCTCACATCACTCGCATAACAATATGTGACAGTGTGACATCACGTGAGCTCACGTGATGTCATGTCATCTCACTTCACGGACTGAAAGTGTGGGTTGTTATTTTAATAATATTTTAATGCTCTACACTGTTGTCACCTCACATCACTCGCATAACAATATGT
>JAGFPH010004702.1:0-28650 GCA_018207615.1 Philaenus spumarius
TATATTGATTTTATAGCCTTCGTTTGATAATATTATTACATTCTAGAGCATTTTTTCGCACATAAGTTGGCACCTCAGCCGTAATATGTCAAGGAGGTGTGCTGGAAATTTGACCATTGGCAAAATATTATTAAACTATAAGAATAGGCCTAGGCATTCAGGCGCAACTTTACTATTCGACTCTAGGCTAACCTACGGCAACAGAAATGCAAGAATAATAATTTATAAAAACCTAGAAGGTTCTAACCTAACCTATTTAGTCACAGTATGTTTACCTGTATTCAACATTTAACAGTAGAATGTAAAACAATGTCATTGTCTGCAAAAATATTAGGCTAGAGTCGAATAGTAAAGTTACGCCGTCATTCATATTACAGAACTACGACAAAAAATATGATTTAGTGTAATGGGTAGGCCTAAAATTAAACAGAACAATAAATCTTTTATCAAATAAAATATGTAAAATCTATTAGTAGGCTAGGCAAAAGATCTTTGTCAAGAACATATTTTATTTTTATTGTGCCTTAGGGATAATAGAAAGTTACTGATCTTTAGTTTTTTTTTATCTAACCTCTCTTTCGCCATTTAGGCTATTATGACAATTGTAAAGGTAAATTATATACATATTTGCTTAACTTACTTCTAGTAATAATACAGTGTATCTAATTACTAACCTTCAATTCAGATAGAGAAGGTGCTGGGCTGCTGTCCAAGCTTGAATTTTCTTTAGCATAATTGTCTTCCAATTTATTTGAAACTAACCCCATAATCTTCTGAGTTCGAGATTTCATTTTCACCAAACGTACTAACCGTATAATAATTTAGCACCAAAATGATACCCTTCAATAATTATTACAACAAATTCACCGTGATTCACCGCGGTAAACCCAATAAGATGACATGGAGCATGGCGGCATGGGGTTAACATTGCGCCAAAAATACTTTTTTTTTTTCTTTGCCTAATATATAGGCGGGCTAGGACGTACCATGCAGCCCTTAAAAATTTCACTAAACTTTCTGCTCTAGACGTATGCGCATTTTCTCATATATGAAAAATTTTCTGTTAGTAGAGGTAAAACAAATATATGTAACCTGTCTATTATATTTCCTAATCTGTGTCTGTAAATTGTTAGTTACTAAAAGTGGGATTCTTTTAAAGATTTTGTTAGAAAAACTAGGATTTAAAGGATTCTCTTATAGGTGGATGTTTTTCTTCTCATCAGAGGTCCATCTGATATACCTAACCCGAAAGGATATGGACCATGGACCATATACAGTAAGCACCGTGGACTTGGATTAAACATATAATTATGTTTTGTGTAGCATAATATTGATTTAGTATTTATTTGTTATATTGAAATTTTGGCTGTTTTAATCATATCAATTAATGCATAAATTATACCTGAGTTGCCTTGTTTAAGGTTATCTTTCAATATAAAGGGTGGTTTCCAACAAAAATACTACTACTGTACTGCCTTTCTACAACCATCGTTACGTTACAATCTAACTTAACTTTATATGTAAGCTAAGCTACTAGTAAACCCCCGTGAAAAATCAAAGGCGGAATAATTAGATTTAGATACACATCAGAAATACATCGTTTGTACAAAAAAAAAAATACTATTTAAACTACACACTTTAATTAGGCCAACCTAACTATGCTGACGGGAATTTTTTAACTCAGTAGATGTTTAAAGGATTATAAAACTGTAGGAATATTTGTTAAAATATTGTATTTATGTATGTTATTATATATTTAAAGAGAGATAAAAATATTATATTTTAACTGTTTTTTATTTCATATTGATAGATCAAATGATTTAGAAGTTATTAATATTACAATCAAGAAATTTTATTACGGTAATAGTTGAATATATTATGCTTATATGTTATAGGAAGATGTACGAATGTTTCCGAAGTTAAACGAATAGGTATTTCTTCTTTAAATTATTTGTATAAATGAATACTTTGATGATAAAAGGGTTGTACATACTCGTATTTATATACAGTTTATAACCTCAAAGAAACATTAAAAAATATTATAACATACATTAGTTCTATAACTCATATTTAATAAAAAAATCAACTTTATAAGAAATTATAATGATTGAAATTGTAAACATAACCCCCAAGTATAATCTACACTCAAGGTCTCTAGATAGGAAAGGTTACCTCATAGCATGTAAACAAACTCAAACCCCTCGACCCGTTCCCTGTCCAGTGACGTCATCTATAGTATAAAAACACCGCGCTACCATGAAAGATGTATGTTTCGTCGTACAAATCACCTCATTTTTTTAAAAATAGATGTATTAAACTATTTTTGAGGTTGCAGTTTTTTTAAATGATACTTAAGTTACACATTTCAACATTTGTAATTGTAAGAATATATCTTAACCTTTTCAAAAACATTATGTTTATGTCATTAATTTGCAATTTACAATAATAACAAAAGTATAATCATACAAATTTTAATTTATATTTTTAATGACTAAAATTTAAAATAAAAAGCTATCTTGGTAATACATTTTAAATCATATATAACTAAAAAGCAGTCTTTAAAATTGTATTTAATATTTTTTACAGAATAAAAAAGAAAAAATGCAATCACGATAATACATTTTAATCTATATAATAAAAATTAAATGCTATTCGTTGGTAAGCATCACTTGAGAACGGCTGGACCGATTTTGCTATTTTTTGTGTTAAAATGTTCGTAATTAGTCCGAATTAGGTTTTTATGAAAAGACATTTTTGTGTGGGGTAACGTAAATACAGTGTGGGGTAACGTTTTAACTTATTTTTTTAAACTAAATGTAACAAATAAAAACTAATGTTTAACTTTAATTTTCTTTCAATTCGTGTGTTCTGTCCGGACGAGCCGAAGTCTCGAAAAAGTGTTGAAATGGGGTTGCTACCCCTATAAAATAAATACAAATTAAACTACCTTCCTACAAGCTGTAAACCTAAAATTATGTAATATTAAGGTATTTTTAAGAGAATACAAAACTATTTGCAATTTGATTATTAAGTCAGTGGGATAACTACCCTTAAAATTAAATTAAGCAATAGGGAAGCATTGCGGGTCGACTAGTTTGTAATAATAAATAAAAATACGATCTAACAAATTTTAATTTATATTTTTTTAAATACTAAAATGAGAAATATTTAGCATGGTAACTACTTATTTGCTAATTTGTAATAATAATAAATAATAAATAATATAATAATAATAATAATAAAATAATAATAATTTTGCATAATAATATTTGCAAGTTGCAACCGCACAAATGGAACCACCTTTAGGTTTATTTATTGATTTTCTATCCATTGTAGGCCTAAATAATATATTTCTTCTACCTACACTTCTAAAACACTTTATATACACTAATTTAAAAAAAGTTTAAGTTTAAACAAAAAACACAAGCCGTCAAACATTCACAAATAATGAGTAACGCGTATAAACGTAAACGACAGAGCTTTGATCACTCTCTAGGTATACTAATAACTACGTCACAGCCCCCACTCCACTTTTTTTGATATTTCCCGAATGAGGTAACCTTTCCTATCTAGAGACCTTGATCTACACTGGGTTTGTTTAAAGTATTAGAGAAGAGGTGTGAAATCAGCTGTATATTATATGTTATCACAAACGTACGTGTCACTGAGATTATCCATTCTTCTTTGTTACACATAGCGAGTATTTAACTTCTTTTTTTTGGGACATGAAATCCCAAATTGTATCCCTTGAATATAGTACATTTCTGAATACTTAACTAAAACTATTAATCTTAAAATAAATCTGTTCAATTTGTCAACTAAATATATTTTATTTTCCAATTTTCAATTTCCTAAATATTCCAATTTCTTTGCTTACAAAATAATACAATAATTATTTTTTTTCATTTTTTCTTAGATTTTAATTGTGGATTCCAGGGGCGGATGCACGGGGGGAACTGGGGACAGTGGCGGCGATTGGGGGGGGGGGGGGACAGGGACCGTTGCCCTCGACTTTCTGGGGAAAATATAAATACTGTACATTCTTTACTTTTTTAACGTAGTAACACTTATATACTTTTAAAACTGATTTACATAATTTTGCAACATAGCTATAAGTAAGTGGGAATTATGGTGCAAAGCACAGCTAGGTTGGTACCAGCGACCAAGAAATACAATAGACTGGCAAAGCTCATGCACAAAGCATTACCGGAGTTGAACTTGAAGCCGACCACTCCCACTCATACGTCCCAACAACGGATTCTCTGTCCGCGACCGGCACACATTTTAATTCGTCGCGTTTCATTAACACCATTTGAACACTCACTTAGTGTTGAGATAAAATTCTGCAATTTTTAAATATTGCATAAAACACTATGACCATGCTGACGGTATCAAACTAAAATAGAAAAATATATTTTATGCCGCGGGGAAAATATATAAAACAAAGAAAGTCAAAGTTGTGCTTAGACATATGACATGAAATTTAGGCGTAGCGAGAAAGTTTTGTATTTTTAGGGCACGTGATTTGTCAAAGCGTAAAAGTCACTGGAGATCATCCAAAAAAGAAAAAAATATTCTTTACATTTCTTTGTAAAATGCTTAGTTTAGCCCCTTGGTATTATTATCTCTGGTTTAGCCTGTTGGCTGTGGTATAGTGGCGAGTGGTTTGATTGTTTTGTGAATCGGCGTGCTGACAACTGCATCGCTAATCTACTGTATCTATAAGCATTGTATTTGGATAACCTAATAGAACTCCGATGCAATGCTGGATTTATGGATCGCTGGAACCTTAATTTCAATTTAGTAGCCTGATGATGCCTAACGGTGAAATATATGTTGCTCATAATAAATTATAATTGTGAAATTTTACCAAATAAATAATATTTATTTATTACATTTCTTTTTCGAAAACTTATAATTATTAACCGATTTGGTTCAAACTTTCCACATATTATGTTATAAATAACTATATAAAAAACGTATTCAAATTTTTATAAACATTCGTTAATAATAATTATGCAAGTTATTAACGTTTATAGTAAAAATTCAAATAATCGTTTGTTTTGTCTTGTAACGTCAAAATATAAGTGTCTAATAAACTAATTAATGTATTTGAATAAAATTTAACACACGTATTAATAGAGTATATACACACATTCTGTGAAAAAATCATCAAGATACTTTCAAAATTTTATTATTTTATAAAGAAATTTATAAAAATATTTAGTACCAGTTATTCATTTAGCTTCAATATTGAATCTTCTGTGTTATTTACCTTAGTTTTTTATTATAAAGTAATTAAATTTGATCGTATCATGATGATTTTTTTACAGAATGTGTTTATATACTTTATTAATACGTGTGTTAAATTTTATTCAAATTACTTTGTTATAAATTTATATTTCGACGTTACGAGACGAAACAATCGGTTATTTGAATTTTTACTTATAAACGTTAATAACTTGCATAATTATTAACGAATCTTTATGAAATTTTAATACGGTTTTTATACAGTTATTTAGAACATATGTGGAAAGTTTCAACCAAATCGGTTAATAATTATAAGTTTTCAAAAAGAAATATACCTAATAAATAAATATTTATTTATTCAACACTTACATTATATCGAATGGTATAGGCCTACGTACAATTATTATTAATACATATTAATAAAAACTTGATAATTTATAGTAAATTTCATGAAGAATCTATATTTGTTTTTAAAAGTAACTTCCAATAATTATTTTTAAGATATAACCGTTTTTGTATAATAATGTTCTTAATTTTCAAAAATTATTAACCGATTTGATTCAAACTTTCTACATAATATATTCTATATAACCATATTAATAACACATAAAAATGTTAAATATATTCATTAATAAATTTCCTTATTATTGATGTAACAAATGTTTGATTAAAATCCATAAAGACGGATAGTAGGTAGGCCTACTGTATAGGAAATAAAAATGTGTTTTCCTATAAAACGTGGTCTACGCGCCAGGTCTAATACAAAATTAATTATAACTGTATTTTTAATCATTATTCAAAATGTTACTCTACATATTTTATTCACAAACAAATTCTCCAATTGCAGCCGACTTATTCCTGGTAGGAGTGGTTTAACAAATGCTAATAATCCTTACGTTGTCTGTTATTGGTCAATGTATTTGACACAATGGCGTCTAGTATCTAGCAATTGAACTATCTACCAAATGCACAATCGTTCAGTTGAATGGTTCCCCCAATCAGCAGTGCAAGTGCGGAAATGTAATTAAATTATAATTACGGCGTTATTTCTTCCTTAGGCCGTGTTATACGAGCGCTGTTAACGCCGCATTTTCAACGTCACGTTAACGTCGGTTTATGGGGTAAATGGAACTCCCGTGGTCCATGATATACGAACGCTTTAAACGCTGGCGAATCAGCGTTAACCGGGCGCTATCAACGCCGATCCAAGTTATACGGAGCGCTGTCAACGCGCACTCGCAGCGCAGACTAGAGAAACCACAGTAGTCAGAAGTTATGACTTTATCATGGTTCTAGTTTTTATTGTTTATTTCAAAGTGTTTATTGGTACTTCAAAGTGACAAAATGTTTAACACTGAAAAAATTATTTACGCTATCGAACAGCAGCCACTCTTTATGAAGTCAAGTCAAAGGATTATAGGAATAAATAATTGAAAGCTAAATGCTGGAATGAGATTGGTGAGACAATGCCCCATCGTCTACCCTTCCTCCTACAGAATTCTTCAAATGTGTAGACAACCTAACTGAATGGTGTCCACCTTGGAAGTGAGTGACGCCACGTTGACAGGGGCGACCTGCTTTCTACGTTATAACTTGGGAATTTAACGCCTGGTTTTCAGCGTTATCAATGGTGATCAGCGCCCGTATAACATGACCCTTAAGGCACTTGTAGTAGTGGACGAGAACTACCATGGTTCAGAAAAGGTTGGTTGTATTGGCTCTCTTATATATATATATACGGTACCACGATATAGAATACCTATTGAACCAAACCAAGTGATTGAGAGATTAAAAAAATCAGGAGCAAACCAAAGACTTTATATATTATATATAGTGTTAGGCTTAAATACACTCAATATAAATTGAACTTCAAATGCTGTTATTTTAAGCTAAAAAGTCACCTGTTAATTTATAATTAGTATCAAGCTTGTTTCTTTGAAGTCAAAGTTGTAAATTCTTTCTATTAGTAGTCTACTCTTTAAACATCTGTAATTCTGTTCAAATAATTAAAGGTTTACTATTCAACTAATATACAAAATCTGAATAGTAAGATTTAAAAAATATCGTAAAAAACATAAAGTACTGAAGAAAAATTTTAACATGAAAATGCTCCCAAATTGGTTATTTTTAGTTTGATAATTTCAAACTACATATCCTCTAACCCCCCACCAGAAAGTTCCTCTCCCAAAATGATGTCCTGGATCCGCCACTGATTTAGTGTGGATTAAAGTCATAAAATACTCACTTGTTTAATAACTCTATAACTGACTTCTTTACACTTATTTCTTTGAGACTTCTAAGATTGTGTTCTCATTCTTTTCCCATTATGTTCTTCCATACAGTTAAATATTTGTTCTTCAGATAATAATTTCCAAACGAATAATATTAATTAACAAAAAGCTAAACAGTCTACTTGGGAATAGAACAGCATTTATTCTGAACTTTTTCCAAGACATGGATTTGGCAGAAGATCCTTTTCTTGAACCGCATTTTTTTGCATTTGTTTATTCTTCTTTTCTTGCTTTGATATAATACCTCTGTCATTATTTAGCAACTCGTTTACATCCAATGTAGCTCTATTACTTTAGATTTACATTCGTTACCTTCTACACTATCCTATCCTAGAGAGTTTCTAAGTTTAGACCTACTTCTTCCCTACTGGAGTTGTCTAATTTAGTAGGTCTTCTACTATGAATGGATGGATTCAACTAATTCAATAGTAGTTCTGGTTACTTTATAATATTGAACGTTTAGATTCATATTCATCAATATCGGTGGTGTTAATTAACTGAAGAATTGAAATATGTGGAGAGTGGTCAATAATATCTTGACTAGCAGGTCTAGGATGAGTTACTGTGTCAACTATAGTAAAAGCACTATGATATTGATAAAATATTGTTATAATTTAAGCACGAATATGACAATATTCAATGGTTAAAATTTAACTATGTTTTTATATTTGGAAATTTACAACAACTTTTTTTATTGCTGACTAGAGGATAAGAAGAATCACCAGAATCACAAAATGTCACCTTTTTAGGAACTATTATTCTGGAGATACAGTGATAAATGGATTTTATAAACATAATATATAATTATATTGGCCTAGTAAAACAAACTTACATAACATTTCTGACTCCCAGTGAGTCAAGATTGTATTGTGTCTTAAAGAGTCAGGAATGTTTTGTCAGTAGTAGTGAGTCAAGACTGTGACGTTTTTTACAAAGGTCAGAAATGGATCACGAGTAGAACTATATATATATATATATATATAATCCAAATATCACTCACTCAAATCTCAAAAACCACCAAACGGATTGGAATGAAATTTCGTATGTAGCGTCTTCTAGGGCCCTAGGTGTTCGATAAGAAAGGTTTTAAAAAATTTGAAAATTTAGGGGGTGGGGGGTCAAAGTTACTAAAAATCCTAATAAGTACATAGTATAATAATTATATTTATCGATATATACATATATATATATATATATATTTTTAATGTACATTTAACTTTGATTTGTCTATCCGTACAAAGCCGGATGGGACCAGCTAGTATATTAATATACAGGATGAGTTTTAAGTCCTGGCACACCTGCATATAATTTAAACGGCCTGAGATATCAAAGTGAGACTTTGACCTATTATAACATTTCTTTTACTTTTTTAGGTGGTTAAACATTTCGCCCCCCTTTTCTAACGCGGGGTAAAGGGGGCAACTTAAAATTTTCAAATGCAAACCCCCTCATTTTAAAGGGCATAAAAAAAGAAATCAAATGGCGTAAACTAGAGGTCTCTATGTTGCCCCTATCAAAAACTACAGCCATTCCAAAATACGTCCGAAGTACTTCCCAAAATAATTAAAACAATAAGTTTTCCACTTATCAAATGCAAACATCATGGAAAGAATGAAAAGGTTCATTTAACAGAGTAAAATACTATTCACAATAGAAAAAGAATTTATTTCCTTGTTCTGTTGTTAGTTACATTAAAAGTCAACATGCTTTGGAATTTCCCGTGTTCTTATCTCACCAGTTTCAACAATCTACTTAAGACTTTCTCTTGTGTCCTACTCACTTGCATTTTAGCAGTGCATAGCTTAGGTTGCCATCAACAATTTCAGTTCAAGTTTACTCTTCTGGCGAATAGTGTTAGTTATTTTATTTCTATTATGGAAGGTTCTGAGTTTGAAAGAATTACTATGTTAATGATGAGAGGTTATGGGGACCTTAAGAGATCATACAGTGAAGGAGCAGATTTATTTAATAAGGAGTTTCTGAACCGAATCAATTCACTAACGAGGTTTACGGTGGCAAGAATTATTCAACGGTTTAGTGAGACACATTCTGTAAAAAACAGACCCAAGCCAGGAAGGGCTCCTTCAATTGATGAAGAGAAATCATTAGATGTTATGCAGTCCTTTGTTGAAAATCTCCACTTATCTACGAGAAGAACTGCTTTGGAGCACGACATCACCCAAACTTCGGTAAGAAAAATTCTTAAAGTTAATCAATTCAAATCTTTTAAAGTCCATCTTGTACAAGAACTTAGTGAAAACGAGTATGACCGCAGGGTTGAATTTTGTGACATAATGATGGGCAAAGTAGACGCTGAACCTGAGTTACTGAACAGAATCCTTTTTAGTGATGAAGCCACTTTTATGACCAACAATATCGTCAATAGGCGCAATTGTCGTTGCTGGACAGATACAAATCAACATTGGTATGTTGAAGGGCTCATACACAACGCCCTTCAAAAGTTAATGTTTGAGCAGGAATAGTCGATAACTGCTTAGTCAGTCCATTTATAATTGATGGAAATTTAAATTCTGTGAAGTATTTAGAGATGCTTCTAAACTATATTGTGCCTGAACTTCAAAATATGTTTGGACGAGAAGCGCAGAACATTTGGTTACAACAAGATGGAGCACCACCACACTATTGCTGTGAAGTACGACAATATTTAAACAATGTCTTCCCAAGAAGGAAGATAGGCCGAAGGGGCGCTGTGGAATGGCCAGCTTGACCTTAACCAGACTCCTGACCTTAATCCACTATACTACTTCTTTTGGGTCTACATGAATGAAATACCTGGTGTACAGAACAAAGCCAACTGACGTCCATGATTTAACTGAGAGAATTTTATACATGTCTCAAACCATTCCTAGAGAATTTTTCTTGAACACTGTCTCAGCTTTTTACACACGGCTAGCACACTGTCAAATAGCCGAAGGTGAACAGTTTGAACACCTGCTACATTAAAACAGGTAACTGTTTTAAGAATTTATTTTATTATTATAATTTTAAATAGTCTTTTACTCTGTTAAATTAACCTGTTCATTCTTTCCATGATGATTGCATAGATGAGGAGTTGAAAAACTTATTTTTTTAATAACTTTGGGAAGTACTTCACTCGTATTTTGGAATGGCTGTAGTTTTTGATATGGGCAAAATAGAGACCTCTAGTTTGCGCCATTTGATTTCTTTTTTTATGCCCTTTAAAATGAAGGGTCAGATGTTAGGCGTTTGCATTTGAAAATTTAAGTTGCCCCCTTAAACCCCCTTTAGAATAGGGTGGCCAAATGTTTATCCACCTAAAAAAGTAAAAGAAATGTTATAATAGGTATGGTCAAGGTCTCACATTGATATCTTAGGCCGTTTAAATTATATCCAGGTGTGCCAGGACATATAATTGGCACACACATAAATTATATGTATTATTGAGCATAGGCTGAAAAAATAAAATTTATTTTTATTAAATAATGTTTGTAATTATAAATTAGCAGCTGCATAATACATGTACCAGGCAAGATCAGAGGAGGGTGTGCTATTTTAGTTTATCACCAGATAAAGTTTAAGTTCAAGACCAGAGATTATGGATTATTCTGTTTAGGGACCCTTTGAATGTTGTTTAAATAGGTTTACAAGTTAATTTCTCTAGACACAAATTTAGTTAAATTTGGCTTACTCTAACAAGACCCTGCACATTACAAAGCAAAACACTTAGTTCACATTCCGAGTCATCTGGGCTTATACTAAAACATTTTTTCATTTAAGTTATTATCCTTCCCCCATAACATAATTCATTGGTGATGAATTTTGTGTAACAGGCTTTGAAGAGATAGGTTCCCATATTTTAGTCACAATATTTTCGCTAATCGTCAGACTAGTTTAACCCCAAAATATTGACCGTCGGACCAGTTATCCATTCCCGATTTTCCTTCAATAGTCAAAATGGTTCAACATTTAAATTGTAATGTTAAACGCTGTTTTCCACTATCAACAACCAAATTTGTTTTATCTTGGGGGTATTCCCTATTTTGTCTCCCCCAAACAAACTTTTGGATCAGCCGTTGGACGGTTGTGGCCCTCCAAAACAATAATCCACGTGCCTATGTATATACTTATTGACTTAGCTTTTTACACAACGTGGTATTTTAAGAATTAAAAGACCACGATTCAATTCATAATTCATGATTCAAACTTACTAAATGATGGGTTGAGGTGAGCAGAGTGATGCAATTATTGAAGGTGCTCTTACAAACTTGCTAGAGTTGGCATCTTACACAGCTGTGAGAAGGTTAGAACCTAGTTATGTGCATTTGATTTACTTTTGATATAAGCAGCTCCCCCCTCCATTAGTTTAACTTATAGAAATTGAAGATCTTAGAAAAAAAATAAATTATGGTTTGTAACCTAAGCTAACCCACCCAGATTTAACATTTTCCTTCTCAATCATTTCTTGTCAACAAACGACTAAAGAAAGTTGGGGAGTGGAATAACTCACAGAAAAATCCAATGTTAATGGCAAAATTTGAAATTATGAATAATAAAAACAAGAATGATATGAATAATAAGTATAAATAAAGCTTGCTTGTTTTCCTCCACAAAAACACCCATAAATCACCAAGCAAACATGATATTTAAAAGACTGTAATGTTTACAATGGTTTGAATTCTGCAAATGGAGACTGGGAGATAGTTTGCCTATGGTTAAGAAACAATGTTACAAAAAAATGCCCAAAAATGAAAATAAAAGACATTAAAGTAAATTAACTAAATGACTTAAAGTAAATTAAAGACATTGTAAAAACACACCCCATTCTGGCGAGTTATCTTCAAGGTCTTCATGGAGTGGAGAAGAAATTTCTTCAAATTTTGGACCTTCTTCGATAGCCATTTTGTGACGTTTTTAGACCTCCGCGGCATTAAAATTCTTTCTTTCTTTAAAATTTACAACGTTCTGTTTTTACCGACTCTCTCTTCTTCATGCAGTTCCCCTTTCTTCCGCTATGCGGCGACTCCGTGCAGACGTCAGCCGTTAGTGCCATCCACTAAGCTGGCGCACCTGTGCAGAGGTCGCTGTAATGCGAAAGCTAATCTGAGAATCATCAGCTGTTTTATTTCTAGTGACCTTAGTTTAGCCTCTTCATGGAACCTTCTAGTATTAGTCGCCATTTACTCTGTTACGAAGTTCACTCTTAAGACGCCGCAATGTATCCAGTCATGTCGTTAATTTTCCTTAAATAATTTAGTCGCGAGTTTAACGACAGTGCGTCACTAAATAACTTGGCTTTATTC
The DNA here is from genome assembly GCA_018207615.1 of Philaenus spumarius. NCBI lineage: Eukaryota > Metazoa > Arthropoda > Insecta > Hemiptera > Aphrophoridae > Philaenus > Philaenus spumarius. The sequence goes on from JAGFPH010004702.1 coordinate 12,824, forward strand.
TAAGTCCATTCTTCTAAATACCAGGTATGTAGGGCAATATTACCAAGTCAAAGTGTTTTAGCTTTTCATTTTTGGTTATGACATGTTACCTTTGTAAGTTTTATCAAGTTAGATTTACATTTAATATTGTAAATAATATTTCAAACTCATAAAGTTTAATTTAAAATCTATGTAATTCAATTTTCTTTTTTTAAAAACTTCCAGTACAGCCTAAATATTAAATCTTATGTAACTAGCCTAATTTTACTAAAGCCTAGCTTAAACAGTTTATATTATTCTGTACAAATTTAAAGCTGTGTAACCTATAACAATTATGGAGCTTTAAAAGAACTATAATTTAAATAATTATATCTCAGATATATTTTGATTTATAAGCTAAGAACATTTTAAAGTTTACCATGTGGTCTACGGACATGTAGCAACAGTTAAAAGTAACATGACAAGTCAACTTTGGTTAAGTCTTGTAGTAACAATTAACATCTTTATTTCAAAATACCTACTTGTCACCTTGTATCAAAAAATATTATAAAGGCAAACTTTTAACCTAAAAGCTTTTACTATGCTTGGTTTTAAAGCCTAGTTTGATTCAAAAAGATGTTATTTTGTTTTAATGCAGTGTTTCACTGGTGCAACGACCACACCTAATTCCAACAACCACATATGTTCTGCTGTTAAAGCCAACCACCAACATGCAGCTTTAATAACTATTTTTCTGCGACAGTGTTTGTTTTGATATAGCTATGAACCAAAAATCTATATTTTCTAAAAATCTGCAGTGAACTTTATAAGAAACTTTGAATAGGCTGTGTACTTGTATGTTTTTTGTAACAAATGAATAATTATTAATATATGTCTATTATATTTAATAAAATTGGGAGGAGCAGCTATAGCAATTTTTGGACCTCAGCCCTAAGGGCTCTATATTAGGAATTATATATATATTTTTTAGAGAGACGTCTCACAATTTCTTTATTTTTATTTATTTAATTATACTTAGCTTTACAGTTGGAAAAACGACATAAATGTTAATTATTAAACAAATCCATGGTACTAGATGTTAAATTTTGTATTTTGTTTATTTAAACTTGTATAAACCTTGTAATCTTTACTAATGGGGAGGGTTTTTGACTTTTATTTTTGGGGAGGGACTTTAAATTCAATTTAAATTTATACATATATTCTGTAATACAAACTTTTCTTTTTGTACTTTAAGGGCATATAACTTATTTCTTTTTATTAATTAAGGGCATATAATTTTTTATTAATTTTGGTTAATAAACCTAAATTGAACCTAGTTTTTTTGGTTTATTGACTTAACCTCAAAGTATCTTATGAATTGTAAGTGATCAGCTGAGACATTTCTACTGTTTGGTGATTTTTGACTTTAAAGGTAAGTTTTTGAACATGTCCAATCTATGTGGCCCAGTATAGCTTCCGTTTCTATTAATTCGTTTTTGTAAGATTGGTACAATTTGATAGCTTAGGCCTACTCCTCTGAAATTCAAAATGGCTGCATTACTGTGCTATCAAATAAATACAATTTTATAAAAAATGTTGTTTTTAACGACTGACATGGTTAGGATTGCACAGATAACTTGGATATCATTTATATAAGTAAGCTACTAAATATACAAATATAATGCCTACAATTAATTCTTAGTAATGCAATCGAAAATTAGTATTTTGTTAAAAATTGCGAAGCAATCCAAAAATCTCTATGGAAAGGAAGTTAGGAGTATATAAAATAAATTGCAGCAACTTTTTGTTGTTGTTTAAAGAAAATTTTCCTAAAATCAACGTGCAAGACAATAAGTCAAGTTTCGCCCAACATTTAATTGACAACAAACATTCATATTAGATGTTTGTAACTAACCTAACACCATTCCACATTTACTAAAAAGGAAGAATTATTAATGCCCCCAAGGAGTTAAGGGTTTTTACTGCATTTAAACATTTTCTAGCAAATATACTCAATGACAAACTGCCTTTCCAGTCTAATTCGCTATTCGAGACAGAAATAATAAACAAAACTGATAAGGAGTTATAAACATAACTCAAACCTCACTTTAATAGACAGTATCTCGTGGGACCTGTAACAGTGTGAACAAACTATGACTTCTATAATTGTAACGTGTAAGTACCATGTAATGGTAATTGTGTTTGTTTTAATGTTTTAACAACCAGTCTGTGGAAGAAAGGAGAAGAGTAAACACTTAAAATGAATACAAATTTAGCACGGTTTCAAATAAATTAAGTTTAAATTGATACAGTTAAATTATGTTTCTATACATAAAAGTTGAAGTAAAAACAAAACTCGAAAAATTCTAATGAAAAATTAAGTTTAAAAAAATATGTTAAAGGCTAAGAAGTGTTACATGTTTTTGAGAGGAAATGAATTAGGTACCCAAATAGCAGTAGAGTAGCTATTTTCTCTTCCACACAGTAGTGGAACCCCTAAACTATGCTTAGTTAAATTAACAAAATAATAAGTAAAATCATGGTTTAAATAAATATAAAAATTTTGTAATAATAATTAACTTATTAGTTTACATACTAATGTTTATTACTGGTTCCATAGTAATATCAATGAATTTAGATTACTAATATATATAAACTGAATAGGCTACTCTTGCTCGCTATTTAACACATTATTTAGAGCTGGCAACCTTGTAGCTGAGGGGTTTCGCACACCTGGACGTTTCTGAAGTACAATCTAGCAGCTTGTGCTTGTTACCTTCACACCAAAACTAATAGAAAAACTAAAAATGCACTTGTAGGTCTAGTATAATTGAAAACTAAGCCTACAAATCCCATATAAATATGTAGAATACAATGCAGTTGTAACAAAAGAAATTAAAATATTTTAAAATGTTTAATGGGAGACCAATTTCTAATTCTTGAACATTATAAAACTCTGTGTTTTATGGCGAGTAGGAGGGATTATTGGGCTCAGTATATCTATACAATATTGATGACTTCTCTAACATCAACAGTTTGGAAAAACAACTATGTTCTATCTTTGAGCCTAATCTCTGCTTTCAGCGAGACTAAAATAGCAGAATGGAGGAGGCATTAACTACAAACAATAAAAACATTGCAAACATATAACGCTCATATTTTGGTGTATTTCCCTCAAATAGATTGCGAACTTATGACTTGTGCTTACCAACAAACTATAACTATTTTCAGAGTCGGTCTATCGGAAAATTACTTACTCAATACCTTATTTATTATAGAAAAGCTGCATTCTTTGTCTGCTTCGAATTCAGTACCAAGAAGCAATGCATAACCTATGGGGTCATTCTGCATCAAATCATCTAATGAAAAATAAATTTTGAACCTGCATTTCTAAAATGAACATGATTTTTGTGCACCAACTAAATACATTGCAAATATATTTTTTCCATATTATTTAATTGAGTAGTATTTGTAGTATCGATTTTTAATAATTGCAGAAATAGTCGAATTTTACAATATTTTGAATCACAAAAAATTCTTGTAGAATCAATGGTGCTAGAGAGATGTTTGTTAGCTCATTTAATTCTTTCATTTGATGTGTAATATAACAACCTCAAAACAAGAAATTTGATTGTTTTTTTAAATTTTGAATTTTGAAAATCTCAAAAATACCGTCTTAGATTTGTTTAATGTATGTTATTCTGACATATACCATCGGTTAGATTCATACCAAATTTCAAGGTGCAGAAAATATGGGATCACGAGTAAATAAAATATAGATATTAAGTAATAATAACATAATTCATCATGTATAATTGTGATAAGAAAGAGTAGCTAACATTTCTTGTAATGGTGAATTATAATACTTACTTACAACTAGATGTTATTTTAAACTTACCTCTCGGCTAGGAATTTAGACGTTTTATGTGCGAGTCCTTCTTCCTGTTCTTGCCTGGATATTGAAAACGTAAATACAATCAAATACCTTGGTGTTTATTTGCAGAGTGTTTTGCTGATGCACATTCGATAGCCTACATACGTACCAAGATCAGAGAAAATATCAGAAACTTTTATTTTCTGACAAAAATTTGTGATACAAAGTGGACATTGTATCTTGTACTTTGTGTTAATACAATAACAACTGCAATATGGAATTGAATGCTGCGGGGTTATAACAACGCAACAACCTTTAAACCGTTAATAACCACGTAGACATTTTTTGAAAACGCAGAAAAAAATTATCTAAACTGTTGTTTTAGAGATAGACAAAATTCTAATTTTTTTAAAAGCAAGTAAAATGTTTCTTGTTTTGAGATTGTCATGTTACATGTCAAATGAAAACCCATACAATAACATTTAAAATGAGCCATCAAACATCCCTCTAGCACCACTGGTTGTAAATATACGAGCATTTCTGTGACTCAAAATACCGTATTGTAAAATTCGGCTATTTCTGCAATTTTCAAAAATCAATATTAAAAAACTGCTCGAGTACAAAATACGAAAAAAGTAGAGTTGTAAAGTATTTAGTTGGTATATAACTAATATATAAAAAATCGTGTAAATGTGAGACAAAGAATTTAAAGCCTCTGGTGATTTCATATGGAATGGCCCCTATGGATAAATATTTCCCAAAGCCAGATAATGTGTACAATTGTATAGCACTCAATATGAATAATCGTATATTTAAGGCACATGCTCTTCTTGATTCTCGGTCAAAACGTCAGTTATTCTACTTCTAAAACCAGTCAAAGATAAAACTGCGCCTGGAATATACTGCCTTATATCTCTCAACAGTGTTGTTTGCCAATTATTCAAATATATACAGTACCGTATATCATAAGATTGTAAAGTACAGTTATCTTGAAAGTTACCAGTTGCTATGTGGAGAACAATGTAGTTTGCAACAGGATAGATTCAGTAAGAATCAACTGATGCTGAGCCTAAATTATTCTCAAACACTGACTTTAAATCATATATAGCCTACTATTAGATTTAAGTATGAATCTGCAATAAAACCGATTAAATGTTATCATTAATTGGACTAGACTCAATATTTAGAGTATTCCCACTCGATTTACATTAATTCAGACAATAATTGCACAGATTACCTGACTGAGGGTAGGCTACCCTTCATGAGTAGGAAATATGTTTGTACACAAACTTAGCATAGTTAAAGTACAATAGTTAATTTTCCCTTGCAGCTTTTTATTTCTCCTTGTTTATAAGGTTATCAAAATAAATACAATTTAGACAAGTAGGCCTATTGTTAGATCTTCACTTACATCTAGTAAAATGTTTACAGGCTCTGTATATATAACTTAGTTTTTTCTACTGAAATAAAACGATTTAACAGGTTTATATATAAAAAAATACAAGAATATATATATAACCATTACTCTAAAAAATTACAAACTTGATCAATGCAAAATCTATATATATTTTTTGTATTAGCTTCATCTTTCTTAACTTTTTTTTAACTGTATATATGACATAACCTCGACCTACGAACGGAACTAAATTTTGCTACAATTTAAATTTGTGATTGTCTTTAAAGTACTTCAACTAGTGAGAACAACTTTGCTTTATTTACATTTCTATAAATCAATTCCAAAAATCACTTAGAACAAAGAAACAACCAAATAAACATGCCGGTTACCTATATACAGAAGTAAATTTAAATTTGTGATTGTGTAGAAAGTAGAAAGTATTTTGCCTATTAAGAATAACTTTGTTTAATTTACACATCTATCTTATAATTCTACAAAATCGATTAAAACAAAGAAATGAGAAAATAAACACATCGGTTATCTAAGGCCCTTATTAGACGATGTGGCCAGGCCATGTAGCCAAGTGACGTACATGGCGACACAACTTGCTACCAAACCCGTGGCTAGTGGAGTGGCCAGTTGAGTCACCCACAACAGCTCAGTTTGCTGTGAACTACAGAGATGAACTTGATATGACTTGTGGTATTTATCCACAGTTCAGCTCCAAATTGAAGGGTGTTTTTCTATCTCACAAATGAAATCTTCTGTGTTCACTGTTTCCACCAACTTCTGGCACTTTGTCAGCAGGTCTTCTTGTTTTTTCTTCTTTCCTCCTACCCTCTTTCTCCACAGTTGAACTAGGTGAGGACATATTGAATAGCTGTTAACAGGTCACTGTGTATCTACAGTCTGAAACCACGCAGTATACTATGCTCAGTGATGCACACAGACCAAGTGGTAACGGGCAACTGGCGACCTAGTGTAATAAGCTCCGTATGCTACACCGCAGCGACGCCAGCTTGAGTAGCCACTGGCGACCGAAGTGGCTACGGGGCAGCCAGTTGGTGGCCAAAGTCTGGTGGCTACCCTCGTGTAATAATGCCCGATGACAATCTGAGCAACCAGTTGCGTCACTGGTTGCGTGGTCTGGCCACCTCGTCTAATAAGGGCCTAGGTACAAAAGTAAATTTAAATTTGTGATTGTGTAGAAAGTATAGGCTATCGACTAGTGGGAATAACTTTGTTTCATTCAAACACTTCTATCATATCAATTCTACAAAATCGATTAGAACAAAGAAACGACAAAATATTGGTTACCTATGTACAAAAGTAACTTTAAATTTGTGTTTGTGTTGAAATGAGAAAGCATTTCGACTAGTGAAAACAACTTTGCTTTATTTACACTTCTTTAAATCAATTCCAAAAATCACTTAGAACGAAGAAACGTCGAAATAAAAACATCGGTTACCAATATACAGAAGTAAATTTAAATATAACCTAATTTAAATTTGTGATTGTGTTGAAAGTAGAAAGTATTTCGACAATTGAGAGTAACTTTGTTTTATTTATACATCTATCATATAATTCTACAAAATCGATTAGAACAAAGAAATGTCAAAATAAAAACATCGGTTACCAATATACAGAAGTAGCCTAAATTTAAATATAGCCTAATTTAAATTTATGATTGTGTTGAAAGTAGAAAGTATACTGAATAGGCTTAGTGAGAAAAACTTTGCTTCATTTACACTTCTATAGTACCAATTCTACAAAATCACTTAGAATAAAGAAAGACAAAATAAAAACGTTTTTATCTGAATGAAAGAGCCATTAGGCTACTGTATCAAATTAGGGAAGCTAGTCATATTTGTACTGAAACAACACATTTATCTATGTAAAGTTACTTTAATTATGATTCCACAAATGAAGTTATAGTCATACTCTTAAAAATACTACGTTAAAAAAATTAAATGTTTACCTTACAAACTGGGGCCAAGGAGATGGGGTTGTCCCATTCCCAGGAGTATAGTAGAGTTGGGCCTAACAAACCCTTCAAGGACACTTTACTCAAGACCGTCCGTGGGGTTACGTCCAACTCTGCAAGGAAGGACGTGACCATAAACATGGTGATGAATCATGTCCTGCACGAGGTGGCCCTGCTAATACTGAACATGGCGGATCTAGACTGGGAGCTAAACTTCCACGGCAGGGATGGTTGTAGTGTACATCCGCTGTGAGTAGTGACCCCACCAAGTCCCTAACTCAGAAATACACTCAATCACTTACACAAACGCATGCATCCACACAAACCATGATAACATAGATATGTCACACAGCACAAAAACTGATCGGGCTGTTCTATTTGCCTGAGCGAGCCTCTGCACTTTGTCGGTACCCAGAGGGTACAGTGGGAAAACCGGGGAGGCACACCGGGCTGCCAGGTAGTACAGGGGCCCGACTCAGCCTAACCAGCATGAGTTGGCTGCCCTATACACTGGCGAAAATCTCGCCTCTGCTTTCACTGCCAGATGGTGACTGGATGGGACCATGCAGGCAGGGGCGGGGGGCCCCGCCGAGGCCACTGGGACTGACAGGAGCAGGTTATAGGTGGTTGAGGGCGGATGGAGCAGTTTTGAGTAGTCGGAAATGTTGTTTACTCATACACACTGGAACGGCCAATCGACCGATCCAATTGGGGTTAATTAATTACATTAATTAAAATAAATTCAGAGTCAATATAACAAAAGATTAAAGCCAAAGGGTGTCAAAAAAGCCCAAAATTAAGATAAAAAAGTAGTTTCTAATGTGAAAATAGTATTTATTAAAAATTTTAAGAATTAACTAAAATTGTGTTAGTTAAATAAGTGCAGACTATGACGTATGCATTAGCGACAAGACCAAGCCAAAACCTTGCAGGATCTGACAGGCATTGACTTGTCCAGTCTTGTCTAAATTTGGTAGAAATGAATTAACATTGGAAGATAGGGGTTTGTAATTTTATTAAAAGAAGTTGTTATTATTAGATTTATGTTGAAAGGAGAGTTAAATAAGCAAGGAGTAATAAAAATAAATTTGTTATGATAATTTGTTAAAAAGTTATAGACAAAAACGTAAGCGTAAACAAATCGATTTTGCAGAATTTAAATAAAATCCAAAAACAGAGTAGAGTAATTTGTAGAGTTAAAAAGGGTTAAGAAAATAAGGTAATAAAAAATATAAAGTTATAAAGTTTAATAGCTTAAAAATAAAGTGTAAAGTCATTCTTGGGCATAAAAAGGCTAATAACTCATAAAGTTCAAATGTAATTAAATCATAAAAAATAGCAATTAATAGAGTCAATAATAGGGCATAATCAAGCCGAAGTTCAATATATATAAATAAATAGTTTTGTAAAAATAAAATAAATTAATAAAAAAATTTTATTAATTCAAAATAAATACAAGGGAGATTAATAAAAGGGAAATATTGATAAAATAGAGTATATATATGTGTAATAAATTGTAATGCCATGTGAGATATGAAAAGAGCTTTAAAGGGGGGGAATGAGACGCCGAAAACCAAACGAAGCCAATTAGAGTAACAACAAGCTGAATAACTAGACAACCAAACAAGCTATCAAAAAACCAACAACAGATTAACGCGTTTCAAGACCAACCGAAGAAGATACAAGCAAGAAAAAATGGAAAATTTCAAATTTACAGGAAATAAATTTCAAAAATTAAGCAAAACTAACGAAGTCTATAACTCAAGAAGGAAGAGGAGTAGAGGCACCATTCGAATTCCAGGGAAACCAGAAAACGTCAACCAATCCATAGAAGTCAACAAAATCAAAATCCGACCACGCAAAAAGAAGTTATAGAGTTTGGATGAAATCAAAGTCAATTTCGCAAAACGACAGGCACGGACATGAAGTCAAGCCCGAAGCTGCGAGGGGGAAGTGACGTCATCGGATCTACTACGAAGAGCAAAACAGACCGCACATTGTAATTCAATAAATGAAGATAATAATTAAATTAGGCCTAATCGATGGGAAATAAAGGCACTAAAATTCATCAAATAAATCAGGAAATATATTAAGACCAAAAAATATATTTCTAAAGCAAGAAATCAGGATTTCTTGTTACATAGAGGAAGATGCTGGTTTGACAAGGGAAAAGTCGAGAAGAGAAGCTGGCATCCCCTCTAACTGGAGTTTAGCACGGAACGCCAACGAGTAGACATCTGACCAAGCTCCGAGGGTACTTAGAGAAAGTCAAAGGGTGATCAGTTCGGTGTGCGTTACGTTTCTAGCTCCGGCCTAAAGCTAAGTCGGGTCGTGATAATTTCGGGAGAAGAATATCCATATAAACGGCCTATCTTGCCAAAAGATACTACAATCAACTGGGAGAGGACAACTTTAATTAAGTCTAGGAGAAGAAAACTGTAAGCCGAAGAATCCATTCTGGGAACCAAGGAGAACAACTTTAAATCGCTGGAAATCGACAGAAGGAATTACGCGTCGAACTTCTTGTGTTCTGTAAGTGGCAAACGATCATTGTTACTTATAATTTTAAATAAATCCCTTTTTTACAAAATAATAAATAAATTAAATTAAATAAATAAATTCAAGTAAATTCTGGGGAAATTGAATAAAGTAAACTCGTTTAGTAAATTTCATTACTCACAATGGCAAATCGAAATATGTAAATAATATAATCATTAATATACAAATTTTAATTAATAAATTAATTAATCACTTTGCTAATTTTCAATATATGTAATTATAAGTTAAAGATTAATAAATTTCATTGTGTTTTTGAAAATAATAATTTGTTGTTTCAAAGTTAATGGATTTATGTTAATTAATAAATCGTTTTTGTGTTTTCAATAGAAAAATTTTGAATATATAATTTACAAATCCAATCAAATTAATCCTAAAACCATTCAGTGCTCTAGTGTAATTAAGTCAGCAGGTGAGTTATTCACGGATCACTACAAATTTAACTCCAAAGGGAACGATCCCGAAAAAGAGTCTAGAATTGAGCTAGTGTACTACACAAAAGACAAAAAAGGTCTAACTAATTTAAATTTAAAAAACTTAAGAATAGGAAACAAAAAGTTTTCCTTTTCTTGCCCTCGCCAAACCTCTCAAATTGTTCTCACGGGGTAGTACAACAGAACAACGTCAAATAAGGCCTGAAAACACTTGGGTGTTATTTGATGAGGGAAAGTGTTAAAGTTAACAACAAAAGGTTGTGTTTATTGAAAAAATTAAAAGGGTAGGGAGGTTTGCGCGTGGCAACACACAACATAACAAATGCAATACAAACAATCAAAACAAATAAATGAAATGGATGACAAGAAGGAAAATACTTTTAACGTGCCATTTGTTACAGAGTCTCCCAGCTCATCCCAAGAAAAAGAAGAATCTGGGGTAGCAGGTCTAACCCAGGACGAAGATACGCAGGGATCGTTGATGTCGATCGGCTCGAGCAAATACGAGACAGCCCTGTTATATTCACCTTCAAACCCAAGCTCGCCACAGGGTCCGACAGTCTCTGTTGAATATCTGTGGCCGAAGGAGGGTGGAGAGGTGGAAGATGTTCAGACACCTATGGAGGTTTCTTCAAAGGTGGAAAAAGTGAAAAAAAGAGGAAGCCTACAAGCTGGGAGAGAAGGCAACGGAGGGAGGCACGGACGGCTGAACAAGCTGCTGCTGCGGCCGGAAACGGGGTAGAGACTACCCCGGCGGTGCAGGGTGCCATACCTCTTGTAGCGAACTCCCCTAGCTTCAAGTCAGACAGGAAACGGCCCGGATCGCCGGAACCTGGAACATCGGGTACCCAAAGTGTCGGCCTGATCTCCGAAGCGGAGAAAAAGGCACGACCAGCGGGTACCACACCGGAGGATGTTACTCGTAAGAGAACAACCAAAGGTACGTACGCCAAGGTAACCACACCTGGAATCAGGGTGGCTATTGTACCGGAGGCCTATCCAGAGGATAAGCTCCTGGATGATGAAAGTTTCAACGGGGTGAGGAACGCCATCTTTGAGGCTATGTTTAGCATGCCAGAAGAGGAGGCGGTTCCAAAGTTCCGGGATAACTATTTATCCAAAGGAGCTGTCATCGGTATTTGTGCCGACCAGGGTTAAACGTAACTGGTTATAGGTTGTATGGTGAAGGCGGGGAAGGATGACCAAGGGCGGCGGTCATGGTAAAAGGGTTGGAGTCATGGCCGGTGGCGGGTTTCCTTTCCGATGACCTAGTGGCAGTTAAAGTTTTAAGATTAAAATAGATGAAGTCATGAGGGAAGTAGTTGTTTGTTCGGCTTATTTTCCATAAGATATAAATCATCATCCTCCATCAGAGGAGATGGAAAAACTAATATTAGAATGTAACAAGAAGGGCATTCCGGTGGTGGTGGGGTGCGACTCTAATTCACATCATGTGATATGGGGAAGTACCAACACCAACGCTAGAGGGGAGGCCCTCCTCAATTACTTAAGTGGAACCAATCTTATGGTTCTAAATACTGGGAATGACCACACCTTCCAAAATAGGCTAAGGAAGGAGGTCATAGACATAACGCTTTGCTCCTCCACACTTTTTGGAAGAGTGAATGGGTGGCAAGTTTCTACGGAACCAACACTCTCTGATCACAGGCGCATTCAGTTTAAACTGTGCGGGGCTGAGACAGAGAGCAGGCTTATAAGGAACCCAAGACACACGGATTGGGATTCCTTTAAAGAAAGCCTGGAGACAAAGTTAAATGATGGTCCTATCCAGACCATTCGCAATCATGTAGACCTTGAGCTAACTGTAGGCCATCTACAGGAAGCTTTAACAAACTCTTATGAGAGGAATTGCTGCATGCTCAAAGCTCAACCCCAGGTTCGGGGACTGCGGTGGAACCAGACCCTGGAATCCCATCGTAGGCAGACTCGCCAAAGCTTTAACAAAGCCAAGCGGTCTGATAACCCTGGAGACTGGGAGGAGTTTAGGCAAAGGCAACATAATTATAGACGAGAAGTTCAGAGGGCATCTAGATCCTCTTGGAGAACCTTTTGCAATGGCATTGAGACCATCTCCGAACTCTCAAGACTTCAAAAAGTACTTGTCAGAGACCCGGTAGGAAGACTCGGTCCCCTCAAGCTTCCATCAGGGGAAATGACGGAAACGGAAGAAGATACCCTGAGGTATCTATCAACAACACACTTCCCAGGATCCGCTGAAACTGTGACATTGCGGGAAGAAAACATCCCGGATGTGACAAGGAAGGCTGACTGGGAAATGGCAAAGAAGATAATAACTGGCAACAGGGTCAAATGGGCAATAAAGTCCTTTGACCCTTTTAAAAGTGCAGGACCAGATGGAATATTCCCAGCTCTTCTTCAGAGGGGCGGAGATAAGCTGGTGCCATGGCTAATAAAAGTATTCAGGGCATCTCTTGCTCTAGGACACATACCTAGGTCATGGAGATTAGCAAAAGTAGTTTACATCCCTAAACCAGGGAAAGGAACTTATAGTAATCCAAAAGACTTTCGACCTATTAGTTTAACATCATTCCTACTTAAAACGTTGGAAAGACTGATAGATAGATACATAAGGGATGGAGCAGTGGCTGCAAATCCTTTTCATAAAAATCAACATGCATACATTGCAGGCAAATCTGTCGAAACAGCACTCCACCAACTGGTAGCCAGGGTGGAAAAGGTGCTGGAGCAGAAAGAACTTGCGATGGGAGTTTTTGTGGACATCGAAGGGGCGTTTAACAATACCTCCTTCAAATCCATGACAGACGCATTAATCAAGCGGGGGGTAGAACACACTATCACCCGCTGTATAAAAGTTTATCTCGAAAATAGAATGGCGATCTCACAATTAAACAGTAGTGAAATTAGAATTGTGGATGCCCCCAAGGGGGAGTTCTTTCACCTCTTTTATGGTCTATGGTAGTGAATGATCTGCTTGTGGGACTAAATGAGAGAGGAGTTTATACCCAAGGTTATGCGGACGACATATGCATTCTGGGAATAGGCAAATTCCCAGGGACTGTATCTGACATCGTCCAAAGCTCACTCAAATGGTTGGAACGCTGGTGTGAGAGAATGGGTCTAGCTGTAAACCCAGGGAAAACAGATCTCACTCTCTTTACTAGGAAACGTCGGACGGATGGTCTGTACATGCCCAGTCTACTGGGACAAAGACTTACATGCTCCGAAACAACTAAATACTTAGGTGTCACCCTAGACACAAAGCTGATCTTTAGTGAACACATAAGAAGGAAGGCAGCAAAAGCGTGTAACGCTTTCTGGGCATGCAGAAGAGCGATTGGAACCTCATGGGGGCTTCGGCCCCAGATGATGAACTGGCTCTATGTTACTATAATAAGACCGTCTCTAACTTTTGCCTCTTTAGTCTGGTGGCCTGCTACCAGGAAGGAATGGGCAAAAAGAGAACTTAATAAAGTACAGCGGATGGCCTGCCTTGGAATCACGGGGGCCATGAGAACGACCCCCACAGCGGCCATGGAAATCCTGTTGGACCTCATGGTACAGGGGGAGGCTAGTAAGGCCGCAATGAGATTGAACACAGGAGGGAGTTGGTCAACATCTCTTGCAAGAAATGGACACGGTGAGTGTCTGAACAAGATACTGGAGTGGGATCCGATGCTGCAAGCCGGTACGGATTACATGACTTCTCAGTATAATTTCAATAGCAGATTGGAGGCTATTTTTCCGGCTCGGGAAGAGTGGCTACGGAAACAAGTAGATCTTGGAAATGGACAAATCTGGTTCACGGACGGGTCTAAAACAGACAAAGGTACGGGAGCCGGAATGTACATGCATAAAGGACCGTACACCCAGGGAAGATACTCTATGTCGCTGGGACTATACTCTACGGTCTTCCAAACGGAGGTATACGCAATACTTGCATGCGTAAAACGAATACAGGAAGCATGAGCACAGATGTTGCGATATGTTCTGATAGTCAGGCGGCTATAAAGGCCATTATAGCTACAAAAACAACATCAAAACTGGTCTGGGAATGCCAATTACTGCTGGATAAGTTGTCAAGCAGTAGGCAGGTAAGACTTGTTTGGGTCCCTGGACATGAAGGAGTGGAAGGGAATGAAATAGCAGATAAACTGGCTAAGAGAGGAGCAGGAACTCCTCCGATGGGCCCAGAACCAATGATAGGAATATCAAGAGGCTATGGGAAAGAAAGTGTAAGAAAAAATGTTCAATCAGGACACTTACGTAGATGGAGAGAGACGGTAAGAGGTCAGAGACAGGCACACGGCTTCATTGAAGGCCTGGATGGACGCCTAAGCAGAACACTGCTGGGTCTTGGCAGGCCGGAAGTGAGGTTGTTGGTCGGTCTACTGATGGGACACAACTCTCTGAGGAGGCACCTCCACCTAATGGGGCTGGAGAACAACCCATTATGTCGAAGGTGTGGAGAGAAGGAGGAAACTTCTTTCCACGTTCTATGCGAATGTGATGCCCTCGCATCAATGAGGCAGAAATATCTGGGACAAGGATACCCTGACACCAGTTATATACGAGAGGAAGGACCCCACGGACTTCTTCGGTTTGCAAAAAGGGCGGGTTTGATGTGAACTACTGCCTGGACATGGGGCACAGAGGACCTCATGGTTTAGGTGCAGTGGGTCCCGGTGGTGGATCACATAAACCCCCTATATAATAATAATAATAATAATAATACCTTACAAACTTGATTTAAAAGGGTTAGATGCTGTTTCTAGCAAATCGTATATATACTGTACTAGTTAGCAGACTTCTACAGACTATGTAGCAGGAAGTCGTTCTATTACAAATAGCGCCTATTTCGGCAAGGGTACCAAATAATGCATACCTAATTTCATTCTCTATGGACGTTAATGACATAATAATTTTCAATTTACTGTACAGTATTAATTTTTTTATCAAATTATTTGATTATTAGATCAGAAATAAACAGTTATTATATAAGGAGGTGAGCGTGCCAAGTTTATTTAAACAGCTATTATTAATAATTTGTTGAAATTATATAGGAAGGACATACTGTTAACGAAAACAAAAATAATGCAGCTTAAACAAAAACTTTCCATCTGACACATCACGTTATGTTTCCAGCTATGTATAGATATTCAATATAAATAATATAATAATGTATGATCCCACGTATGTATACCTAGGCTATATTGTTAAACAATAATAACACCATCCTGAACATATACCTACCTCTCGGTATCAGTCAGGGCCTACAGTATGTTTCCAGTACGTGAAGCTATGAAGTAAAACAAAATGGTCTAGACAGTCTTTTAGAGAAGACTGAATATATACATTTAGATTTGAGAGGCCAGGGATTTAGAGAAAATTTTATTTAGCATGACGTTTTATGAGCGAGTCCTAAATCCTGTTCTTGCCAGGCTATTGAAAATGCAAATAAAATACCTTGGTGTTTATTGGGATAGCAGAGTATCTTGCGGAGGACACATTCGATAGCCTATGTACATACCAAGATCAAAAACTTTTATTTACCATGACGTTTTTATGCGCGAGTCCTAAATCCTGTTCTTGTCAGGCTTTTGAAAATGCAAATAAAATACCTTG